>OVBE01008303.1:0-17356 GCA_900406425.1 Iberis pinnata
TACATTGAATCTGGTTTTCTGAAAACTATGTTTGTTCGTTCTGGAAATCAGCTGGTTGATACATTTACCAAAGCTTTGCACCCTTCTCCTTTTCGGGATCTTATTGGCAAGATGGGAGTTTGCAACATCTTTGCACCTCCATCTTGAAGGGGGCTATTGAAGTGTGTTGGTTAAATGTCCGGTTTAATGCTNAAAATGTGTTTTCATCAATCTTTCTCTCTTTGAGCTCAAGAACTATTATAACCATTGTTGAAATTACAATATGAACTCTATATGCTATTGTATCTCCTAAATTCTCTATATATGAGTTAATAAAACTTTTTCAGTTTATAATTGTTTTCTTTTATAAGTAAAAAAGTTTGAAGCCAAACACATATTATAAAAGATGTCAATATAGTATCAAAATTCAATACGATCTACTGTCCGACCTAAAATTAGTCGTCAATCTTATCCAAACTAATCTAATTTATCTTTGGACTTATTCCGAAAATTTAAAATGTGTGTTACTATGTAAACTTAGATTATAAACATTAGTTATAGATCGGATCTTGTTGATCCAAACTTGTGATAAAGAAAACAAACTACTAATAATGGGGTGAAATATAATTTACAAATTATTAGTGGTAAAAACCGAAGCTTAAGAAAGCATAGGGGAAAAATATAAATATATAAGAAAATAGGAGGTTGTTTGCATTTGCGCTAAAGTACGAACCTGTAAAGTGAAACTACGAAATCAAGAGCCCTAAAAACCTCCGGTGAGAAAAAAACGGTGAGTCAGAGAGAGAGAGAGATGTCGTTCGTGTTTGAGAAGAGCAATACATGGAGATGGCTAGTGACGAAGACGCGAGATTCTAGATCTTTCTTCTTCACCTTCGCTACTTTCTGCGGAGTCATTCCGGGAATAATCGGCTATGGTGTTATGCAGGTCACAAATTCCACAAATCCGGAGCTAGAATCCCGTCTCCGAAAATCCGCTCGACCTGAAACCGTCGTATGTATCACTCATATCTCTCTCTCTCGTATAGCTTTGGAATGTTTCCTGATTGTTCTGAGGCTCGTGCTCTTCCTGTTAAGCATTTTGATTGTTCCATGATTCTATTACTGGAGATTCTGAGACTATAAATGTATCTGTGAATCATCGGATCTCAAGTTTGTTTTGAATCGAAATTAGAACACTAGTCTGATGTTGAGTTGCAATTCACTAGCTAAAGTTGCAGAAGTAATTAGTAGTCAATGCAAGAAGTTCTTCAAATCATGATAGCTATTCAGTGATGAAATATGTGAAAAGCTAGCTAGATAGTTAATCAATTTGTTCATACATAAGTCTCTTTGAGAAACCTCAATGTGTAGAACTTCTCTTGAAGAATGAGTAGTTAGTGAATCTCTTTGGTGTTATATTCTGCTAATGAACAGTATCTTTCTTCAATCAATGATCAGATGATGGGTAAAGTTAACCAAGAGAGGCTAGCTGAATACCTTGGTGAGTTGAAACAGAAGCAGGATACGAATGACAGATACGTGGCTGCTCTAAGAGGAGAGACTCTAACTAGGAAGCCTTATCAAAGAATCCAACCAGTGCCAAAGCCGACTGACACAGTAACAACCAAAACTCAGTAAGAATGAATATGTGTAAAAGACTCAGTATTAATGGATGCCTTACATTCAGATCTTTCGGCAAGGGTGATTGGTTTTGGCTGTAATGTTTCTTATATGTTTCTAGTCAGTAGCGAGCAATACACAGCTTTTGTGGTTTTCAAACATTTAGTGCTTTCAAACATCTTGTTACAATGAATAATACTGTAAAACCTCTGTTTTGTATAATCTTTATACATTCTTGTTTGCAAGTTAGCATTTATAGTTCATAGGAAAATACATGTTACAAACAGATTCTGGAATATTTTCATAGGTAAACCGAACTGTAGAATCTGAAATGGAGGAAGACAGTATGTATGTGCAGATAAAAGTTTGTCGGCATCGATCACATGTAAAGCCGTAGTCTGCTTGTGATCAGTACTCTGCAGATGGGGCAGTTTGATATCCTGGCTCCGCAATCTCCACAAGTCTGCAAAAGAAAAGGTAAGTGTGCTACTTCTGTTCATGAATGAGTTTGAGTAAAAGAGATTAGTTCGAATCATTGGGTGAAGCTTACCATGTGACCACAACCGAAAGCCACATCTTTCCGGTTTGTAAGACAAATCGGACAATCCTGTTTAACGGAAAACAATGTGAGAACATATTTTTTGACAAGGAGGTAACAGAGTGAAAGTAAGCAATTTCTGTGACCTGAGTTTGTTCATCTGATGCAGGTGATGGTAGATCAGTTCTAACAGGAGGTGTATACGGCACAGGTGGTGGCCTCGGATTGACTTTCTTAGCCGTGCCTGTCGTTTCCCTTAAGAACAACATACGCAGTTAGATCGAAAAACGGACAGACGATAGCTCTGTTCTGTCTTTTGGAGAATACATAGAAGCGAACTTACCCGAGTAAGTGAAGTTCGATTGCTGCTTGATACTGAAAAGGAATCTCCATTAGAGCAGCAAGAGCAAAGGCAGTTTCTTTGGCAGAAACTGGTGAATCTCTCTTCATAATCTCTGTAAAATTCACAAACTTTGCAAACAACAGATCAAGACCAGAAAGAAGCTTGTGTGTAGATGATGGAGGAAGGGACTAGGATGATACCTGAAAGTTGTCGAATTCACGCTTCGGGATTTTGTCATCGAACTTCCTCATGTCTTCCCATGGTCCATCTCCAACACCGACTAAAACAATCGATAAAGCATATGAGCTGCACGGTAAAAAGAAAAACTCAGATTTTGGAAACTCAAAAGTCGCGGAAATGAAAGAAACCGAGTGAATGGACTGTTCACCTCGCGTTTACAATCGCGTCGATTGTTGTTTTCTCTTGTTGACTGAGTTCTCCCTCGGCCATATCCACACTTCTCGTTACCTTCACATTCACATTCGGAACATAGCTTTTAAAAGTCTTCGATTTAAACCGAACTTGTAGCCTAGTAGTTTGTGTTTAAATTACCTGCCCATCAGCGACAATCACTAGAACATGAAACTGTCCACCATTCTTTTCGACAATGTCGACCGCGGCATCGATGAGTGGTCCGTAAGACGTTGGCCCTTTTGGACATAAGCTTGTGGTTTGGTAATGAAAGTAGAGATTTTACGAAAAGTGGTATTAAAACTTAAAGGAAGTAGTATAATACCTGATAGACGCAGGTTAGGTACTATTCTTCTGTAACATGATAAGACTTCTTCAAAGCCGTGACATGGAGAATTGTCGCTGTGGAAACTGAACACTTCCTCGTCGTGTGTTGTTGCTGTTTATAATGTAAGAAAAACAATCTTATAAATAAAGTTAAACCAAAGAAGTGAGTGGAATAAAGTTAAACCAAAGAAGTGAGTGGAATAAAGTTAAACAAAGGAGTGAGTAACGGTAATAGTGTACTAGGTTGGTTTTTTTGTATTCTAACTTCATTTTTTTGTCACATTAATTTCTGGACCAAGCAGACTGCCCCATCCCAGTAACTCAAACTCCATAAATAAGAGACAATGCATTCGCTATACAAGTGACTAGTTTCGATCTCTGGTTTAGTAACAAGACAACAATAGTGACACAATCACTAGGTCACTTGATACTTGTTGGATTCAAACCTATTTAGTACAAAAGTTTGTTTTTTTATTCGAAATGTCTAAAATATGATTTCGCATATTGTTGAGATTACGAATTGGATGCAGAAATTTCCAAAGTTGTTCTAACAAAGTTTTGAAGATGGAACTTTCTCAGAATTTAACAGAGAAAATCGAAGAATAACATGTAATTTAGTGGTAGTCATTTCTGCTGCCCCTTCATTAAAACCAGTGTTCGAATTTCTCTTTTATTAAAATTTAAACTAACTAAACCGATCTATTGTAGTTTAGAGATGGAAAAACAGTAAGAGAAACACTCACAGTCGCCAAATCCAAAACAAGGGATGAGATTATCTTCATCGAAAGGAGCTAATGTTTGGCCGATAACGAAAATCGCCTTTTCGTATGGATTGGGAGTTTCTCCGAGTGCATGTAAACATTTTCCATCGAAAGAAGTTTTCCCTGGAAACAAGAACAAGAATCACATACTATTTTTTACATTTCAAAATATGAACATGTAAGATAGTTTGTGTAGTTTATAGTTTACCAGTCCATTCATTACTCTTTGTAAAATCAATTCCAAGAATGAGATTAGATGATTCAAGACCAGCTTCTCTTAGAGCTTTTGATACCTTTTATATAAAAACACACCATTTAAATAACTCAACATCAAGTCTTCTTCTCTAGTACTTTTACAAACATTATTACATGTTCTTTTTACTTAAGAGAAACCTACAAAAATAATTTTATATCCAAATGTGAAAATAATAACAATAACAATCATATGTAACAAAACTAGCAGTCAACTAAATAGTGGTGATCTAGTAATTTTCAACTAAATAACTTTATCAAAAAAATTCAATTAAATAAGGATTTATCCAGTTGGTTTAAACCCGTAAATGAATTATTTGATAATATCATTCTGATTAAGGTTCTTGGTCTCTTACTATTCCTACCTTAAATAAAACTACTAGTTTTGTAGTTCTTTTCTTTTTATCACATTAATTTTGGGTCACAACAAGTCGATCAAGTAACTCAAATTCCATAAATAAGAGAAAATGCATTCGCTATACGAGTGGCCAGATTCGATTTCTAGTCTGGTAACAAGGCAACAACGATGACACAACCATTAAGCCACTTGATTCTTGTTCTAATCTTGTAGTTCTAATTCTAGAGATATTTATGTGTTATATTCAAATCCAATGTAATGCATAATATTTATTAAATATTGTCTCTCTATAAAATATTACAAACTAAACCGGAAAATAAATAATAATCATATGTACTTGTATTATTAGATTTCGAAGAATTTTAAAATGAAAAATAAAAGTAGCAAGAAACAATATTTATCAAAACTCGATGACAAAAACTAGAGATTGAAATACAAAAGAAGAAAGAAGAAAGAAAGAACCTGATCAAGTGTAGAGAACCGATCAGGGATAAGAGCATACTTCTTCTTGGCGTCTTTGATCTTGTCTGAAACTGAGATTTCAAGATCATTAGTTCTCTTTCTAATACTTTTACTGCTTTTGATTTTTCCACTTCCCAATTTCCTTAAGAAATTCCCCATACTCTTTAGACATCTCTTCTATTCTTCTCTGATTATAAGATTAAGGATTCTTTATGTTTCCTTCTTTGATGGAATGGAATATTTAAGAAAGGTTATTTCTTGTTTCACAACTTCCTATAAAAACGCGTTAACATAGACATACATATATACACCAACGAACTTTGGTCTAGTGGTTGAAACACCCTTTGGAGTATTCAAAGTCTCTAATCCAAACTCTTTGGAAAAAGTAATTTATGCCTTAAATAAGTATTATCAATGGCTGACTCTAAACACTGGAAATGATTATAAGGCAAATATTCGGAATTTCTACGGTTTATCCAAAAAAACATAGATATACAGAGTCAATTGTTGGTAGTGAAAATGTAAATAGTGGTACGACCACATGACCAATATTATTTTTAATTAATCACTTTTCTTAGTTATTAACATAATTTTCCAATAAATTTAATCTATAACCAATTCTTATGATGCAAGTTTTACAATCGAATTCTGGTATAAGTTATTATAGATATGGAAATTAGCAATTTTTTCTATTATTTTAACTTCAAACGATATTAATGACAATTTTTTATATAACAATTGTTTTTTTTTAGAATTTATTTTTTACACTATAGAAGACTCCATTTATACTATAACCCATATGATTATGGAAACCTATAAACTTTGAGAAAGGACTTAAAAATTCATGAAATGGAAATAAATATTCCACTCAGATAAAAGAATAACTTTGAAATTGTGAGGAAGATAGAATTAAAAAGAAGAATGACTTTGTGGTCAAGATTTATATGGAATTAGATGCTTTTGTGCTATCTTAATAGCCAAGTTAATTTCATTATTTTGCAACTCAAATAGAAACCAAATAATTTGTAACGTATAGTTACTTTCATATCTAAAAGAGTTGTGATATACATAACAAAAACGGTCACGGGACATTTCGAAAAAATCTCAAAAACCGTTCACTACAAGAAAATACGATGTTTTTGACGGAATAGTGATAGATTTTGAATAAATAATAAAATAAATACATACTCATTTATTTATTTATTTGATTGAAAAGTATATTTAATTAAATTTTAATTAATTAACAATAAAAGTACTTTTAATAAAATTCAAAATAATTCTTAAAATTTTAAATAAAATTACAAAATTATATAAATAAAAGTGTTTTTAATTACAAAAAATAAACAAAACTATTGTTGACCGATCCGTCCCAATATCGCATTCATCGTTTCCTGCATCTTTTCCAACCGGCTCTGATCCTCTTGACGCGCGGTCACTAACTCTTCTACCATCTTCTTCGGGGTCTCCACTTCAACCTATTTCCTCCACATCTCCTCGTCCCTGATAGGATCTCTCGCTCCTTGGGATCCTAGTACAATATCGGGCCATGTTCTCTAGTCCGATGTAAGGTGTCACGATGACTGGCCATATAATATCTACCATGCTTTTCGAAAGTGTTGAATCCATCTGTACTTAATCCAAGATAAACATTTATTTTCTCAACAGAAAAATCCTAATATGTAGACTGAAAATGACGACAGGCTTCTGCATCAGAAGGATGTGTAATCTCTCCATCAAATCTATGCTCAGCATGCCATCTCATTTCCGCAACTGTTCTCTGAGACTAATACAACCTCTTCAACCAGTATGTTAGTGGCAAATACCACATCCTCTTGTATGGAACTGAAACTCTATCGCATATATCCTTATACCTTGGTTTGAGGCAATATCGACAACTCGTTTGGGTTTCATCGCGTGTCCAATAGATCATATAATTATCGATGCACACGTCTATAACTCGATACGGCAATCCAAGCCCCAACACAAGTTTTTGTATCTCGTAATATAAACCCGGAGCATTGTTATCCTCTAGCAAGATATCCCTCACAAACTTGGCTATTGCGTCAACTGCATCCTCATACAAATTATAGTCTGTCTTTATCCGCATCAACCTACTTGCAAATGATAAAGACGAATGCCCATCTCTACATCCTCTATATGATGGTTGATTTGCTGCATCTACCATACCAAAAATTGTTGTGCTTCTAGATTAGGTTCTTCATACGAAACTTGCATCCTCTATAGATTTTCTATAAATGTCATTAACCATTTGAACTGTACCAACCCCAAAACATAATTTCGTTCTAGGTTCCTCTATCCTATCGGCCAATGGTTCGCTAGCGCTACTACTACCAACATCATCAGGTCTTTCTCCATGTAAATATCAAATCTTATACCCGAGCATAAATCCATTGCAATACAAGTAATTTCATACTAAATCTATCATGATATTATGAGAATTTCGACATAAAGTGCATGGACATTTTAACTTATGACTACTTTGTGCATGAGGTTGTCGACATGATAATTCCATGAATTTACGTGCATATTCCTCGTTCAAAAAATTTGTGTCTTTATTCATCCTTTCACCATCCATCCATGATCGAAAATAGGGAGTAGACATTGTTTTAAGATTGTTTGAGATGTTTGTGAATGGAGAATGAGGGTTCTGGTTTTTATAAAATATCTATCTGACAAAATACTGACGGATTAAATTTATCAAAGTTATATATAAAAAAAAAAGAATGGCGGCAGGCGATAGTAAGGGTGCAACTAGGGTTTCAGAGGATTCTACGATGGTTGACGTGTAGGAGAAGGTACAGCCTCCGGGGGATCCACGGGATCAGACTGTGTCGTGGGCTAAGCTAGTTTCGGGTGGAATTGGTGGGGGTGTACCGAACCCTAATAGCACTATGGATTATGATTTTGTGGCGGAAGGTGTGAAAATTGAGTACCCTAATGGTAAAAGAGGATAACCAGAGATTACTATAACCGACGAGGTGTTGAGGGCTATGACGGGTTTGTGGAGAAATTTCTTGATTTTTATGGTACTGGGACGTAGCGTACCAATTGCGGTGATGACTAAGAGGCTACGTGACTTGTGGAAACCAATAGGTGGGATGTCGGTGATAGATCTCCCAAGATATTTCTTTATGGTTCATTTTGATAAGGAGGACGAGTACTTTAAGGCTTTGAGTGGGGGTCCGTATAGAATGTTTGGCAGCTATCTACTAGTTCAAGGTTGGACGCCGGGTTTTGACCCTTTGCGGGATGAGATTACTACTACTCTAATTTGGGTACGGTTAATGAATATCCCGTTGATCTTCTACCATGATGCCATACTCTTAGGGATTTGTAATAGTCTCGGCAAGTCGGTTAGAGTGGATCATACTACTTTAATGGTGGAAAGAGCACGCTTTGCTAGAGTATGTGTTGAAGTTGATCTTAAGGAGCTTTTGAAGGGTACGATATCGATCAATGGGGAACGTTATTCTGTGACGTATGATGGTTTAGTTAATATTTGTCCTAAGTGTGGTTTGTATGGACATTTGGCTCCGGCGTGCCCTATTGTTGTTGGTGCGATTCCGGGTGTAGGTGTACGTCCGTTGATAGAGAAATATGTGAAAGATACTGAGATGGTCGATGATGGTTTTATAGAGGTGAACCGATCAGCTGGTAAAGGTTTACGAGGGAAATCACAGCAGGTGGTGCAGAGTGCAAAATTGTTAGGTGAGACGAGCAGTAAGAGTGTTGGTGGTGTTAATTTGGTAAGCAAAGAGAAGGGCCAAGTAAGGGTGTCCAATCGCTTTACAGAGTTTAAGAAGGCTGATTTGGAGACCCAAAGAGTGAAGGAAGTGAATACTAGTGGTGATAATAAGGAGAATGAGATGGATCCGAAAGTTTTTAATGCCAAGGCCAACGTAAATCATGCCTCCATCAGGGTGGGTTTCCATAGTGGCAACGATAAAACTTCGACACGAGAAGTGTTAAAACCAAGATTTAATGGAAATCATAGACAACGAGAAAAGAATAAACCTCGAAGCTTTAATAATCAACCAAGTCGTGGCTTAGTGTTTGGACCTACGAAGAGTGAGATGAGTTTATCGGAGTCGGGTAAAAGGCTTCGCGGGGAGAATGGTCAAGTGGGACGTGCAGGTGGAGTGTTTGGGAAGAAACATGAATCTGTTAGTGTTTTGGAACAAGGGGAGAAGAACTTAAACCAAGTTATTGTGGTGCATAGTTCAGGTGGTGTGATTGATGGTGCGGATATGCAGGTTGCTCTCTTTGAGAAGGGACCAAAGTCAGCATCAGCTTAGGGGTGTGCCCCGGTAGTTCGTTTTTTAGAAGATTGTTTTATGATGAATTGCATTATGTGGAATTACCGGGGGCGAATAAACCTAACTTTCGAAGATCGATTCGTTATATTTTGAAGCGGTTTAATACAGATATTCTAGCTATTTTCGAGACTCATGCTGGTGGTGATCGAGCCCGAATAATTTGTCATGGTTTAGGCTTTGAGAATTCTTTCTAGGTCGATGCAATAGGACAAACTGGAGGCCTATGGTTATTATGGAGAAATGGGTTTGGAGATATAGTTGTACAGGGATCAACGAGCCAATATATCCATGTCCGGATTCAATGGGATGTTGAGGTTTTACATCTTATTGTAGTGTATGCAGCTCCGACAGTTACTCGTCAGAGTGGTTTGTGGCTGGAGTTGAAGACTTTGACAGATAGTTTGAATGAGCGGGTTATAGTGGGTGGAGATTTCAATACTATACTACGAATTGATGAACAAACTGGTGGAAGTGGTCGCCTTTCAGCTGACTCACTAGCCTTTGGTGAATGGATTAGTGAGTCCTCTTTAATTAATATGGGGTTTTGCGGTGGTAATTTTACATGGCGGAGAGGAAGGACAGAGAGTACTTATGTTGCTAAGCGCCTTGACCGGGTCTTATGTTGCGGTCAATCACGGCTTAAGTGGCAAGATGCAAAGGTTACTCATCTACCTTTCTTCGCTTCTGACCATACACCGGTTCATCTTCAGCTATTTCCGGTAGTTGCTCGTGATCCAAGTCATCGTCCATTCTGTTTTGAGGGTGCTTGGATGCAACACGCTGGTTTTAAAGATATTGTCGCATCGTCATGGAGACCAAATATTTCCACACCGCAAGCGCTTAAGCATCTTGAGAAATCACTGAGACGGTGGAATAAGGAAATTTTTGGGAATGTGTTTCACCGCAAGGATAAGTTACTAGATGAGATAAACGTGTTACAAGAATCAATGGAGACAGCCTTGACGGATGATATGATTGCTAAGGAGGCAGACTTGATGAATGAACTAAATGGTGTGTTGGAACAGGAAGAAGTCATTTGGTTACAGAAATCAAGGGAGAAATGGATATCTTTCGGAGATCGGAATACGAGATTCTTTCACACATCTACGGTAATTAGAAGGAGGAGAAATACCATAGATATGTTAAAGAATGAAGAGAATCTTTGGGTCACAGAGAAGGGCGAGCTTGAAAATTTGATTGTGGATTATTATAAGAAGCTCTATTCGGTGGAGAATGTTGACCAGCCACTAATAACACTTCCTACCACCGGATTCCCAGTGTTATCTGATGGTGATTTGGCTCGGTTGAATCTGCAGTTCTCTGATGTTGAGATTGAAAAAGCGATGAGAAGTATGGGACGTTTCAAGACTCCGAGACCATATGGTTTTCAACCAGTGTTCAATCAAGACTGTTGGAATGTAGTTGGGCAGTCAGTTACTAGATTTGTCTTAGATTTCTTCGCAACAGGTGTAATGCAAAGTGGGCTTAATGATGCGTTGGTGGTTTTGATCGGAAAAAGTGGCTAAACCGGAACAGATTACTCATTTCCGTCCTATCAGTCTTTGTAATGTTTTATTTAAAATAATTACAAAGACTATGATGTTGAGATTACAGAGGGTGATGTCGATGCTTATAGGACCGGCGCAGTCAAGTTTTATTCCGGGGCGGTTAAGTACAGATAACATTATAGTGGTTCAAGAAGTTGTTCACTCGATGAGACGTAAGAAAGGGAAAAAAGGTTGGATGTTACTGAAGCTTGATCTTGAGAAAGCTTACGACCGGGTTCGCTGGGATTTCTTGGAAGATACTCTTGTGGCAGCCAGGTTACATGTGAAGTGGATTTCATGGATTATGAGTAGCGTTACAGGGGCTTCTATGAATGTTTTATGGAATGGAGAGAAGACCGCAACCTTTAAGCCTGAGAGAGGTCTTCGTCAAGGTGATCCGCTTTCCCCATACCTTTTTGTCATGTGTATTGAGCGATTATGTCATTTGATCGAATCTGCTATTGAAGAGAAGCGTTGGAAACCGACTCATCTTTCACGTCATGGTCCACTGCTTTCACATATATGCTTTGTTGATGATATTATACTCTTTGCCGAAGCATCTGTCACACAAATCCTTGTGATCCGAAGTGTGCTTGAGAAGTTTTGTGAGGCTTCGGGTCAAAAAGTAAGTCTCCCCAAATCAAAGATATTTTTCTCCGACAATGTTAGTCATGATATGGCGATGTTGATTAGTTCGGTGAGTGGGATTCAAGTGACTCATGATCTTGGTAAATACTTGGGACTTCCTGTTCTTCATAAGCGTATCAATAAAGATACTTTTGGCTATATAGCTGAGAAGTTACAGTCGAGACTTTCGGGCTGGAAAGGTCGTACGCTAAGCTTTGCTGGACGGATAACACTAACGAAAGCGATATTGTCATCCATACCCGTACATACGATGAGTTCTGTTTACTTACCAGCTTCGTTATTGAATAAACTGGACAAAATTTCACGGGATTTCTTGTGGGGTAGCTCTCCGGAGAAGAAAAAACATCATCTAGTAGCTTGGGACCGAATATGCAAACCACGAGTTGCAAGTGGTTTAGGAATAAGAAAAGCGAAGGATATGAATATCGCCTTACTCTCCAAAGTTGGTTGGCGTCTGTTGGGTGAGGACTTGAGTCTTTGGTCTCGTATTTTGAGAAGTAAGTATAAGATTGGTGAAGCTAATAACGTTCCCTGGACCTTATCGAAGAGCAATTGGTCAGTTATATGGCGAAATATTTGGACAGCCTTTGTCAAGTGGTTTTCCCGGGTTTACGATGGGTGTTAGGTGATGGTAAGAGTATTCGATTCTGGTATGATAAATGGATATTGCCGTGTCCTTTAATTGATGTGGTAACAGGCGACGTACCTCTTGAGCTGCTAAAGAAGAAAGTGTGCGATCTTTGGAAACAAGGTGCAGGCTGGCGCTGGGACTTTATAGTACCTTATGTTGATGAGAATACAAAGTTACGTTTAATGGCTTTTGTGCTAGATGATGTCACTGGGGCAAAGGACAGGTTATCATGGTGAAGCATCGAATGGTGCTTTTACTGTAAGTTCCGCCTTTCGGTTTTTAACGAAGACAGAAGATGCAGGGGTGAATATGACTTGTTTCTTTACTTGTATTTGGCGAGTTACATCGAATGAAAGAGCTAAGGCTTTTCTTTGGTTGGTAGCTCATCGGTGTGTGATGACAAACATGGAAAGACAAAGACGGCACCTATGTGATTCCGATATTTGTTTGGTTTGTAAAGCAGGACATGAATCAATTCTTCTTAGTTTGCGAGATTGCCCTTCGATAGAAGGCATTTGGAGGCGTTTAGTCCCGAGGAGTAGAGCTAATTGGTTTTTTAATGCGGCCCTGCTAGAATGGATATATGAAAACTTGAGTGATCATTCTTTGATAAATAATACAGCTTGGTCCATGCTATTTACTATGACGGTTTGGTGGAGTTGGAAGTGGCGGTGTGGACAATCTTTTGGAGATATTATCAAGTGTCGTGATCGGATCCAGTTTACTAAGGATATAGCTAAGGAAGTTTGGTTTTCAAGAGGCAACAATCAGTTGGGTGGAAGTAGAGGTGTGAGATCGGTTATCATGGTAGGCTGGAAATCCCCGGCCATGGGATGGTTTAAGCTCAATACTAATGGAGCGTCGCATGGAAACCCAGGATTGGCAACGACAGGAGGAGTTGTGCGTAATTCGGCAGGAAGTTGGTGTAAAGGCTTTGCGTTAAAGATTGGTTTTTGTTCAGCACCTCTAGCTGAACTTTGGGGAGTCTATTATGGGTTGTGTATTGCTTGGGAGCTTGGTGTGACGTGTTTGGAGTTGGAGATTGATTCTGACATGGTGGTGGGTTTCTTAAAGAAGGGTATTGGTGATTCACACCCTCTTTCTTTCCTAGTACGACTGTGCTATGGCTTGTTATCTCGGGCTTGGATGGTCCGCATTTGTCATATTTATAAGGAGGCTAACCGTCTTGCGGGTGAGTTAGCTAACTATGCTTTTTCTTTACCTTTTGGTTATCATGCTCTTGATGTTAGTCCGCCTTGTGTGGAACTGATCATCCAAGAGGATTCGAATGGGATTTGTTTCCCAAGACACGTTGTTGTTTGATTTAATTTTTACGTAATAAAGATGGGAGATTTTTCTCCCTCTTCCCACCAAAAAAAAATACTGACGGATTAATCTGTTGGTACTATTCAATATATCAGTTGGTAACGACTTCAAACAACTACTTTGTACCGGTTATATTTACTGACGAGCTTTTTGATGGATTATTGACGGATATGTCCGTCAATAAAATGTCGTCAGAAGTTCGCCGATATGCCATCAATAATTTCTGACGGATTTTCCAAGGAACACTAGCCATCAAAAGGCCGTCAATAAGCCGCCAATTTTACTAACGGATGGGTGTATGTCAGTAAATCCGTCATAAATGTTTTTGTATGTTTTTGTTGTGATTAGTACATAAGAAATAAAAAAGGCAAGTAAGCAAAATAGAATGATTAAAAGATGAAATCATAAATAAAATTAACTATATGTTTGATAAATTTAGACGAAAGTAGGAAAGGTTTTTAAAAATTACAATTAAAACCAAAAAATCCAATAGTAGAAATCGTTTTTATATACAGTTGGATCATATGTTTTAGAAAAAGACAATGTTGTTATATTAATCAAAAACTAAATGTTAACACTAATGTCATAACAAATTAAACATGATATCTCTCGTGATCAAAAGACAAAATTTCATATTCGATTAGTTTTATATTCATGTTTTACCACTTTAAGTTTATAAATTAATTTAACAATATGTTTGAGATCATATATTTAATAGAAAAACTCCTAATGTCAAATTAATTAAAACCAAGTGATTACATTAATGTAAAAACAAACTTAAGCATGACATCTCTAAAGATCAAAATACAGGATTTCAAGTTATGTCAGTTTTCATATTATGTTTTATATCACACAAGCTTATAAATTAATTTAACAATATGTTTGAAAACTATAGAATAAAACCTTTATTATCAAATTAATATAAAAAGTTAAATAATTACATTCTCGTGAAAACAAATTAATTATAATATTTCTAACGATCAAAACGCCAGTTTTCATATTTATATTATGTCACAAAAAAATTTCAAAATTGATTTAACAACTGTGTAGTAAAAATAATATATATATATATATATATATACATATATTTATATATGTATGTGTGGAAAACACTTAACTATCAATTATAAAGATGATAAAACATACCTCAATAACATTTATAAAAAAAACATACCTCAATAACATATATATTTGAAAGCTCCATGAGCATAATTACTTGAAAGAATATAAAAATTAAATAGATAAATAAAGCTGGAACTTTAATAAATGAAATAACATACAGAGAAGACAGACAGATAAGACAATAAACAAATTTTAAAAAATAATGTCTTTTGAACACATGACCGACCTACTCGCAGTAACAAACATTCATAATAGAACAATTTATCTCCAATACTATATATATATATACTAAGCAATTTATCCGGTTTATCATATTATACCAATTTTATCCACCATACCATAATTATAATTATCACTTGACGATATTGCCCCTGATTTTACGAGATATTTTTGCATGTTCAAGTTAATGTTTAACGTTGGGAACCGTATTTTTAAATTTTGAAAAAATGGCTCTGCAATAAAATCGATCTATTAGTTGTCCCATCAAAGCTTTTATGCATTACATATCTTCGAGTATATCTCCTCCACCTTTCCACTATGCCATTTTCATTCTCTCATCTCCACTTCCGATTTAGTTTCTCTGATATTACTGTTCATCTTTCTCCTTTTTCTTCCTGGTCTTCAAATCGAAGATGTCTGCCTCTACTAGTTGCAGAAAATCCCTGCATAATAAGGGTGTGAAATCGCATGCAAGTGGGAGAAAAGAGGCGGAAGTTGTCAAAGAAACAGAGCCTGAAGATTTTATGTTCAACCCTTCCAAACTCCCTTCTCGACTTTTTGCCACCGATAGCTACCCTCCAAGCGACCGTTTGAACTCACACTCGAGGCTAAAGCTCCTAGTAGATCTGGTCGAGGCATTAAAAGGTACCCCAGATCTAACGTACCTAAAGTTATCATGTTTTGGGTCACTATTAGAGCTACCGGTGCAGAAGGCGTCATTATTCGGAAACCTCGTCTATCAAATGCTCTGTAGATCTCTGATTACATCAAGAAAATACGAGCTGTGGTTTGTCTATGGTGGTTTTCCGTTTAGGTATTCACTTTGGGAGTTCGAAATAGTGACAGGACAACCATGCAGTCCATATGCAAACTTGCAAGAGTTAAGGAGATTACAAAGTCCCGCCGACCCAAAAAACCATACTGGAACGTCCTTTTACCTGGCGAAGACGAGGACCTGACGATTAAGGAGATCGTGGAAATTTTGAAGGACGACTAGACGATGCCTCAGTGGGACAGAATTCCTTCTTGGCGTTGGAAGAGGCTTGCTCTAATCGTAATAGTTGAAGGGGTGATTTTATGTAGCAAACAGCCGGTCCGGGCTAGTTCTCCAATAATAGAGATGGTAAAAGACCTATAGTCATAGAATCATATCCCTGGGACGTGAATCATTCAGCCTGACTCTGAGGATGGTGAAGCTGGGTGATAGGTGCAAGTATATAAAGGCTTTGGAAGACAAATTCAACCAATCTCACACGGCCACTCACGGTTTTACCATGGCTTTCTAGTTGTTCTTCAAGGCAATACCCGAGTTTGAGAGATTCCTACCTGATCTGGATGACCAAAACACTTTCACCAATGATTCTGTTGAAAGTTTGTCAGCGTTGAAACTTTTTCACAACTCAAAGATTATGGACGTCGAATGTATGGACAATGTAAGTGTCAACACACCTTGTGTATTGTGGTTTTCTGTGTTAAAATTCTAATTTATACTCTATTTATATACAATGCAACTTTATGTCAAGCTTTACCTGGACAACACCCATCATATCATGGACGAGGATATTAATGAGTGGGAAAACGAGGTTGAGAACAAGTCCATAGATACATGGAACTTCTTATCAGTCAGAAATTCAAGTTCTCGAAAGAGATGTGGTCCGGCGGATATGCAAAATGGCCTATCATAGTTCCGGAGAAGAAGCTAAAGAATCAAGGCAAAAAACCGAAGGAGGAAGGAAAAGAAAACGTGTTCAGGAAGAAGTTGGGGGTCAAGATTCAAATACAATCGACATAGAACGAGTATTCGAGCATATGGAAGTCATGCACGGGATGTTCATATGAAGAAGTTTTTGGATAATATGAAAAAGTCAATGATGGACGAGATGATGGACCACTTACTAAGCGAACTCCGCCAATATGGTATGATTCATAGCAGGACCGAACGCCTTCAAGTCTCATAGTCGTTGTCGCATGGGACGAGTTCTGGGAAGATAATATCACACAGGAGTAGCTCACAAAATGTTATGGTAATCACAGTAGGGGACGACTTTGATCATGTTGCGAGTGTTGGTAAAATAGTCGAAGAGCTTGACAAAACACATGGGAAGTTGATGAGGATGGAGGACGACCAACCATCAAATTTGTCCATGAAGAAGGTTAAGTAACTGCTATATGTCATATGTACATAAATATGCCCTCAATCTCTTTTCATATAATGTAGGACAAGAGTGTAAATGAATCATCCACGCCGGTATGCGGAGAAGATGGACAGGTGATTGCGGAACTTAGCATTCAACCCCGCTTTATAAAGGTTTGAAAAAACATCACCACATTGTATGTTGGCTAAGTTACTTATCATGTGCTATATTTTTTTGCAAGGGACCACTTCAAGAGAAGGAAAATTCGTAACTGATCCAGTGGATGTCTGTAACACCCCGGTTCCGGTCAAACCCTCTTTTGACCAAAACCGATGTTGTT
>OVBE01008304.1:0-14897 GCA_900406425.1 Iberis pinnata
AATCATTTAATATTTTCCATGAAAACGTATCCTCAAAAATGTCACTGTGCGACATGTTGATTCAAATTAGTTCATTTTGAATTTTAAACATGTACAATCAAATTTAATTATTGATTTAAATCTTAGTTATTAATTGATTCAACTAATTTATATTCTTGTATAGATTTATAACATAAAATATGTTGGTTCCTTAACCAAGGATAATAATATAGCTTAATGGTTGAGGAAAAAAAGAGGGGAAACCTGCATTCACCAAACCCGGGTTTAAATCGGTCAAACGCATATTGTTTGCGCATTGACTAAAGGTGGGTTCCACCCGCAGGAGCGGATCCCGCATGCGCTCTTTTCCATTTTTTAATTTAAGCTGAAGTGCGCTCAAACAGCCCAACTAAAAAAATAAAAAATTGTTATGAAACCAAGCGTTTCAATATTCTTCAACCAGTAAACCCTACATAAAAGAAACTTTGCACAGACGCCGCATGGCTATTAAACTTTTTTCTTATGTATATTTCAAAATATGTAGATCAAAGTTTCCATAATTATATTCAAATATTGGTCCAAATTAAATTTTAAAACAATTTATAAGAAATATTGAATCTAAACATGCATAACCACATAATCCTAAATACTCTTTCAAGCATAAACCTTAAGAAAATATCAGATAATCTGAAATTCACCAAAAATAAAATCAGCATTTATTAAATGTTGCATGGAAGAGAGAGAAGGCCACTCTATTAAATGTTGTCCATGCATAAGCTGCAAATTTAGAGATTTCCTTGATTTTCTTTGAGTTTAAATTGATTTAAACACTCCAAATAGGCTCCTTTAGACTTGTATAAGTGTTGGTCCTTGCTCGTCTTTTGTTGGACTTCATTTGATCAACTAATGGACAATTATGTAGTTATCCATTTGCCTAATTAAAAACTTACTTTGGAAAACTCATTGGGACAAAACCAAAGCAGGGAAAAAATGTACAAATGGATATACTAACCCATTTGTTTATCAACCTTAGCTTGAATGCATGTGATAGTTGTTTGTATCTCATTCAAGCCTAAATCAGTGGAAATGTTCCAAGATTGATTTAATAGCAACTCCATAGCTCCAGCAAGCTTCTTTGTCCTTAATCTTGTGATTGGTCCAGCTTGAATTTCCAATGCTTCCTCGAGTACAAGTTCAGGTTCAGCTCCTTTTCCATCTCCTTGTGCATTGCTTTTTAGGATCACATCACTTGGTGAGTTAGTGGATTGCTAGGGATAGTCCTAGCCCCTGAGAGTAGCTGTCTCACATCGAAACGTGAACTCTGGGTAAATACTTATTTTGTTCTTCCTTTCTTAAACAAACCGATTCAAAGAATGAAAGAGAGAAGAGAGTTCAGGTGTTCTGTGAGTTCCATATCTTAGGTTAAGAGTTCAAGAATTGGTATCAGAGTCGTGGTGAGTTAAAATCGATGGAAATGGTGTCAACACGAGCTGAAGTAGAGCGATTTGATGGATCAAGTAATTTTTGGCTCTAGAAAATTAGAATGATGGCACACTTTGGTGTCTATGAACTGAAGTCAATCCTAACAGATGAGAAATTGGAAATGATGATTCTAATTTCTAAGACGGAAGAACAATCAACAAAGGATAGCAATAAAGAAGATGAATCAAAATCATATGAACCTAATATGAAGACAGTTCCATACCAAGATAAACTTGAAAAGGATGAACGAGCCAAGAATATAATAATCTTGAACATCTCATATGGCATTCTCAGGAATATCAAGAACCGCCAATAAGCAGCACCAATGTGGATCACACTGAAGAACATGTACATGTCAAAGACTCTACCAAATCACATCTTTGCTCTGCTACAGTTCTATACATTCAAATCAAATGCCTCAAAGTCACTAGACGCTAATGTTGATAGTTTTCTCAAGATAGTAGCCAAAAATGTGATATTATTCGGTTTTAACGCTTAATAGTGGGCATTTATGCTTGCTATTATGCATTATCCGAGCTTTTCTTTGCAAAATTGGTGTTTTTTTACAAGTTTCTAGGTGTTCGGATTATCTTAGGAAGAAACAATGGCTTTTTACACAAAAAGATGTGATTTTGGCTAAGTGAAAAATGAAGAGGTCGATCTAGCATTGGATTAATCGATCAAAAAGAAAGAACTCAAGCACAAGACAGATCGATCGGTCCAGCCTTGGACTGATCGATCTTATCATCAAGAGAAAACCAAGGAAAACTGGACCGACTGATCCAAACCTGGACCGACCGATCCAAACATGGACTGAACGATCCAAACCTGGACTGACCGATCCAAACCTGGATCGATCATTCTATAAGATGGCCATATCGATCGGTCCACCCTTGGGCCAATGGATCCACATACCCGAGAAGAATGGAGAATTTCCAATTTTTGCACATGTGGTCCTCAAGCCTATCCGTTTTTACTTATTTTAGATTTTCCTTTTTAGAGTATAAATGCCTTGAGGCTTATTTTTATTTTATCTACGCTTCTACTATTCTAAGTTTTACATAGATGGAGACAGAGCTGAACATTGTATTTTGGAGAAGTTTTTATGAAGTCTCGTTATATACCAATATCTTTCGTTATTTTATGTTCTTGATTATGCTTCCTTTGATAATTATGCGTTTTGTTTGCTTTGCGATGTCTGAGTAGTTTCATAGTTAGGTTTTAGGGTTTTGCAGGGAAACCTTGTTTGATTCTTAGGGGTTTAAAAAAAAGAATTGAATTTGTTAGGTTCTTATTATAGACTTTTTCTTAATGCATGAATTAGATTTGCTAACTAGTTCATTGATATTAGACTGATAAACGCAAAGAAATTTGGTTTAGAGTTCTGACCTAGTCTATATGAATAAGTTAATGCATGTTTGAACTATATAAATACGGCCAGAGTTTATCTTTCGTTATTCAAACATATGGTTTTAATACTTCGGGAAGAGATTAATATATTGTTGTCTTTCAAGTTGAGAGTTATTTTCAAAGTAAAATCTTTCTATGGTAATTTGAGCTTTTAAACCTCGCTACATATGGATTTGCCTATTGCCTGATGCTTTTAGTTTATTGATTTTCATCTTTTTAATTACCGATTATTTATTTTAACTTAGTTACAAACAACCCATTAATTTTGTCTTAGCTTAATTCGAAATTTAATTGAAAGTGTGCTTTTTAGTATCTCTGTAGAATACGACTCTGTTTATGCTTCTTTGATATATTTTCTACATTGTATTTTTAGGAATTAAATCCTGACCTTATCAAATTTTTGGCGCCGCTGCCGGGGACCAATTGTACCTTTTATGTTTTCTTTAGATTTTAGTATAAGATTTTTTTTACAGTACTCATGCGTTCTATCTTCTTGATTTTGTTGTTGAAAGTGCATGACCACAAGATCTAACAATTCTAAGGAATTTTTCAACCTCATTAACACAGAACTCATGAAGTTAGAACACTCCAATCGGAAAGCAAGAACAAACGCAAGTGCATCATCTTTGATGGCTAACATTCATCAAGAAATTTTTGTTGATCCCGAAGGTCAAAACAACGTGCTACTCATCTCTTGGAAGGATTAAATGACAACCAAGCACACAATGTGAAACAAATAGTACGTAATGGTAATCAAATTGAGCCAAACATCATGCTTGTGGACAACCCACAAGCACCTGCCAACAATCGCCCAACTCCTCACATGCCTCTCATTGGGGATTTCAAGAACCTTGAAGCATCTTTGCTAATCGGATTGCTATTCGTCCTCGTCCATCTCAGCAAAATGATTTCACATTCTCATAGCAACTCCTCCTATCGGTAAGGCAAAACCAGTTCCATGGTCTATCCTCTGCAATACTACTCAAATCAACGGAGTCTCAAGAGAATATATGTTGTACACCTTATTCAATCACTCTCTAGATGAGAAAGCACTTAGGTTGTTAAAGTATCTACCTGCGAACTCCATTGAGATTCGGAAAGAATGCAGATCCAAGTTTCTTAACGACATCTACACCACTACTAGGACCAATACTCTGCGAAACAAGATCTCTCAATTTCATCAAGGTCCTATAGAATCTTTCTTCGAGTTTTGGGAACGACTTAAGAAGTATTGTGGGAACCGAAATTCGCACTATCGATTTCTGTTAATTACGGAAAATTAGAGAGAACTATAACTTTCTTGAGATCCTAGATTTCTGTGAGTAAAATACGAACAAGATCAGAGTACGAAAATAAAGGCTAAAGTACGAGAATTAAAGAGTACGAAAGAGAGAGAAATAGAAGTCTTATTCCAAATTCGTATGAACGTTTCAATAGGTAGTAAGCCTTGGCTCCATGAGTTGTTGGTGAGTTTCGTAGTATGAATAATCCTAAGACTAGTAACCTAGTTGAATCACAGCTCGCTAATAATATCAGAAAATAACCCTAATAATCTAAGTATTTTGGTGTGAAGTATTTAACGTGTCCATGCTCTTCCTCTTCATCTCTCTTATATAGACTCCAAGGTTGGTCCATCGCCTTTTCCGTCTTCCATTCTTCAGCGGAAATCTTCCTTTTCCAGTTTATTCTTCTTTGGAAATCTTCCTTTTTCGGATTTCTTCCATTTCTTTACGGCTTGGGGAGCAAGTCGCAACAATCATTGTATTTGGGCTGAATTCCCGTTTAGAATCGTAAGTGGGCTGTTATCGCATTTTAGGACTCATTGGACCATTTTGCGGTTTAGACAATTTTAATGATTCCTGTCGGAGAACCGGTCTTTTGTATGATGATACGATTCAGACTTTGCGGAATACTAACCGTATAGGTGGGATAACGTTAGCGTCTAAGTCGGCTATAATCATTTTGTATGGTTAACAACATAGATGCGTCCTTATGACCATTCCAAAGAATAACAACATTAATCCCATAGTTGAGATAATCCTCAATGTTTAGGTTAATCGTTATCGTTTATACGATTATTTTGGAACGTATACGAAGACAATAAGTTTTACGATTTTTATCGTAGAATTCCAAAGTAAACCAGAAACGAGAGATGATTTGTTAGAGGCGATACAAAGCATGTGGTTATGCTCGCCAACAGGCGAGCTAAATGTGTCTGATTCAGCTTGGAAATCGGTGAGCTGAATTTTTTTTAGATTCAGCTTGCCAACAGCGAGCTAAATTTGTCCGATTTAGCTCACCAACTAGCGAGCTGAATGTGTCTGATTCAGCTTGCCAACTGGTAAGCTAAATTTTTCCAATTTAGCTCAACAGTTGGCGAGCTAAGTTTGTCCGATTTAGATTGCCAACCGGCGAGCTGTACGTATACCGGAAACGTACGCTACCGTGTATCATAAAGATGTTGTTCGTAGGTGGTGAGGTTTTGGACCAAAGCGGTTGTCCATCAAAAGTATTCGGAACTAAAGATTTTGTCTAAAGATCGCGATTCCCTTGTTGTTATTCCGAAACATATCTGTCCAGGTCTTTCGTATGTCTTGGACATTGATTTCAAGTACGCTAGCTTTGCAATCAACATTGGATGTAAGAGGATTATCTTGCCTCGTTAAAACCTTATTGATAAGAAAACCCGGTGGAAAAACAGCTTCACGACTAAGGACAAAAGTGTACATAGATAATCGCTTAGCTATTTGACGATTGTTACCTGATTCTTCTGAAACATATTCCTTATGATCTTTCAGAAGTATTGCGTCTTAGTTAGTTTATTCCATTGAGCGTACGAGATTCAGCTAGCCAACTGGCGAGCTGACTGTATGAGATCCTTTCGGAAGTCTCACGGCTTGCTTCATTGATCGGGATGATACGACTAGTGCAATTTGATGTTTGGATCATGTGATTAACCTATCAATGATGGTTTTTAGACAACGATTTTGTCGTGTCCATATTTTATCCCAACAAGTATCTCTGAGACTGCCTCCACCATGGTTTCTCTGACTTACATCTCCACAACATCTTTTATTGAGGTGTAGATCAGAAGTACCAAATCACTCTTGACACCGCTAGTAGTGGTGACTTTTGACTAGGCCTATCTAAGATGCCTATCAACTGATTGATAATCTAGCTGCAACTTTAGTAAAGAAATTGAGGAAATTGTAGTAGTAAGGTAGTAGTGGTGACGACAACCATTATCTTGACTTCGATAGAAGGACTAAGGTACTCACTTCTGAATCATCTGAATTTGCAGAAGTGAAAGGAATGCTAGTTCAACTTTACTAAAGAAATTGAGGAAATTCAAGCTGATTGCTTTGCTTTTAAAAAAAAACAAACAATGAGGAAGAAGAAGTGAGCTCTGTCAATAGCCAAAGGCAGTACCATAATAGAAAAACCACAATCAAGGGTACAATCAAGGCTACAAAAAGCCTCATTTTGACCTCTCTTACAGAAATCCAATTATGGAAAATCCCCAAGATCAAGTCTACCCACAACAACATAAGACCATTGTGCAGAATTGTAGGAAATCATTTGGTCGGATTTCGGGTGGTAGTGGTTATCATGGAAACAAGAACATAAGCTTTGTGTAGAACTCCAATTCAGGTACTTTCCAAAAGACCTCTCAGCCTGTATTTCAACATGCAGCTCCACCTCAAGCTCAGCAAGAAAACAAGATGGAAGCAATGCTCAAGCAGATCTGGGAAGGGAAACAAAAGACTGTCAATGATATTAATGTCAAGATGGATAGCTTGTACAATGATTTGAACTAAAACTTCAAATCACTCTTTACACATGTCAAACACTTGGATACTCAAGGTTCTCAAACTGTTGAAGCTGTAAAAAGACCTACTGCATTTCTACCTTAAAAAGACCTACTGCATTTCTACCTTGAAAAGTTGTATATTATCCTAAAAAGAAAGAATATGTGAATGCTGTCACATTGAAGAGTGATAGATTTTTACCATTAGTTAAAGGAAAAGGTCAATTAATCGGAGGTCTAGTTGAAGATGTTGATGAAACTGCAGAAGATGCAGACCTAGAGAATTTTGAATATGATGCAGATCCCTCAGATCGATTGGTCCAATCTAGACCGATCGATCCACATGTTTCATGAGAGCAAGACCATTGGTCCAAACTGGATAGATCGGTTTAGAAGCTATGAAAAGTCAAGGAGAAATAGACTTGGATCGATCGATCCAAAGTCCATGTTGAATCTGGTAAGCCAGACCGATCAAACCAAGCTGGATCGATCTTTCCACCTATTATAGAGACTCCATCACCTATTGGCATCTACAAACAAAAGGTTCCTTACCCGTTTAAGAAAAAAAATCCATAAAAGAGCTTTAAGATGCCAAATGCAAAGAGATGATTAGTGAATTGAATGTCAGACTTCCTTTTGCTGATGTTTGTCAAATGATTCGTTCATTAGGGAGATATGTAAAAAGAATGCTTACCAGAAAAATCACTTTGGAAGAACGTACAACGATGATCACAGAAGAGTGCAGTTCTATTCTAGAGAACAGCATGCCTAAGAAGCTTGGTGATCCCGAAATCTTTGTATTCTTAGTTGATATAGGAGACATCAATTTTTCTAGGTCTCTCTGTGATTGGGGGTCTAGTGTTAATCTTATGCCTTTCTCAGTGGCAAAGAAAATGTGTATGACATATGTTAAAGGAAAAAATATCTCATTAGTACTAGCTGACCGCTCTGTAAAGTACCTAGGTTGTGTTCTGGAGAATCTCCCTGTAAAGATAGAGACAACGTTTGTTCTTACGGATTTTGTGATATTGGAGCTTGGAGAAGAACCCAAATATCATTTGATCTTGGGAAGACCTTTATGAGCTACTGCTAGAGCTATCATTGATGTCAAGAAAGGGAATATTGATCTTCACTTGGAGACCTAGTCATGATGTTCAACACTGAAGAGGTGAAGAAGAAGCCCACTATCAATGCTAAGGCCTTTTGGGTTAACATTATTACAGAGGTTGTAGAGGGAGTTTCTAATGACTTTCTTTTTGATGATCCTTTAAAGATAACATTGACTAACGCTCCTAGCGAGCATGTTTCTCGTAGTGATGAAGTTTCAGGTTTTACCAAGATGCTTGAATCTAGTAGGAGGACTGAGGAGATGATTGACTATGTGACATTAGTGGAGACAACTATGAAGTCTTCACCTAAAAGGTACCCTGCGTCTATTGAAGATCCATGGCGTGAGCTGAAAGCTCCAAAGCTGAAGCTTAAAATCCTCCCAGTAGGGATAAGGTACGCGTTTCTATGTCCATATTCTACATACCATGTGATTATCAATGCTGATTTGAAAAATGTAGAGTTTGCTTTGTTTTTGTGTAAATTGAGAAAGTATCGTAGAGATCTAGGTTACACCTTAGATGATATCACAAGGATTTCACCATATTTATGTTAGAAGATGAATCTAAGACTTCTATTGAAAATCAAATGCGCTTAAATCATGATTTAAAAGATGTTGTTAAGAAGGATATTATGAAACTTTTAGATGCAGGAATAATTTACCTTATTTAAGATAGCAACTAGGTTAGTCTTGTACATGTTGTTCCTAAGAAGGGGAGGGGGGTATAACAGTTGTTAAGAATAAAAAAATGAGTTGATTCCAACAAGAACTGTTACAGGTAATTAGATGTGTATTAATTACATTAAATTGAATGTTTCAACTCGCAAAGATCATTTTCTTTTAACTTTTATTGACCATATACTTGAGAGATTAGCTAACCACCCTAACTATAGTTTCTTAGATGGTTTTTTAGGTTTCTTTAATATTGTCATTAACCCAGATGACCAGGAGAATACTACATTCACTTGTCCTTTTGGTATTTATGCTTATTACACAATGCATTTTGGAGTGTGCAATGCACCAGCCACCTTCCAACACTGCATGATGTCTATTTGTAAAGATCTAATTCATGACATCATGAAAGTGTTCATGGAAAATTTCTCATTTGATACCTGCCTTGCTAACTTGTGGATGGTTTTACAGAGGTGTGAGGAGAAACACTTAGTTCTCAACTGGAAGAAGTGCCACTTCATAGTGACTAATGGGATTGTGCCTGAACACAAGGTCTCTGAGAAAGGTATTGAGGTAGATAGATCTAAGATTGAGGTTGTGACTAACTTGCAGGCACCCAAGTATGTAAAGAACGTTCGCAGTTTTTTAGGTCATGCAAGTTTCTACTGGGGGTTTATTCTGGACTTCTCAAAGATTGCTAGACCTCTTACTATCTGTTGTGCAAGGAAGTCAAGTTTGAGTTTGATGATGAGTGCATGGCTTCTTTTCTCGCCATAAAAGGAGCTTTGGTGAGTGTTTCAATTGTCCAACTACCTGATTGGGATCTCCCTTTTGAGGTGATGTGTGATGCTAGTGACTTTGATATGGGAGTTGTTCTTAGACAGAAGTGTCATGTAATTTACTGTCTCAAGGACTCTGGATGTAGCTCAATGCAACTATGAAACCACTGAGAAGGAACTCCTAGAAGTTATCTTTGCTTTTGAGAAGTTCATGCCCTACCTAGTTGGGTCCAAAGTAATGGTCCACACAAATCATGCGGCTTTGAGGTATCTCCTTTCTAAAAAGGATGCTAAACCAAGATTATTGCGTCTGATTTTTCTTTTATAGGAGTTTGACTTGGAGATCAAAGACAAGAGAGACACAGAAAACAAAGTTGCGTATCATCTTTCCAACCTTAGAGTGGAAGAGCAGGTTCCCATTGATGAAATCTTACTTGATGAGCATATCTATGCTATCAGCGTTAGAGTGGATGAGCACTCTCCATAGAACAAAACATAGAGACATGTGGTTATTCAGCCTTGGTTTCATAATTTTTCTAACTTTTTGGCTGTTGATGTTGAACCCCAAGACTTTAGAGGTTACCAAAAATTTGGAGACATAGTCAACGGCTACTAGAATATAGCTATTACGAAAAGATCGAGGGTTGAATGGTCCCATGAAGTCAATTCCCCAGACGTCAAACACTTCAAGCTCTAAAATCGGATTCTGGGGCATCTCATTTCTTCTCCCAATGTTCCCTGCCCTTTGACATGGGTCGCAAGTAGAGATGAATCTATGTATGCCCTTGAAAAGTGTTGGCCACCACAAACCTGCTTGAAGGATTTTCTGAGCGATCTTAAATGTTGCAAAGTGACCTCCATAAGAGGAACCATGACAGTGTTCCAGAATTCCTTTTACTTCACCTTCAGCTACACACCTTCTGAATAGTCCGTCTGAACCTCTTTTGTAGAGAAATGGGTCATCCTAATAGTAATAATTTTCATCACTTAGGAACTTCCTTCTTCTATGCTCGTTGAAATCTTCAGGGATTGTCCCACATACCTTGTAATTAACAAAGTCTGCTTACCATGGTGCTGCTTTCGTTGTTACCACTTCGCTCTCCAAAAACGTACATGTATGGATTATCATGAGTTGCTCTTTAGGCATAGAGTCATCAATTGGTACCAAGTCGTCAATCCTCATTCTTGACAAGTGATGTGCTACACCATTTTCAATACACTTTTTATCCACTATCTCCATGTTAAACTCTTGCAATAAGAGAATCCATCTTAGCAGTCTAGGTTTGGTGTCCTTCTTAGCGTAGATGTGCCTCAGCGCAGCATGATCAGTATAGACTACCACCTTATAACCCACCAAGTAGCTTCTAAATTTTTCGAATGCGAAGACGAGTGCTAGCAACTCCTTCTCTGTTGTTGCATACTTTACCTCAGAATCATCCATAGTCCTACTAGCATAATAGATGACATGCACCTTTTTATCGATCTTTTGCCCTAAGACAGCTCCAACTGCATAGTATGAGGCATCGCACATAATTTCAAATGGGTAGTCCCAATTGGGAGCCTGAACTACTGGTGCAGTTACCAAGGCTTCCTTATGGAAAGCTTCTAAACACTCTGTGTCAAAGTTTTACTCAACTTCCTTACACAAAAGCCTTGTAAAGGGTCTGGCGATTCTTGAGAAATCCTTGATAAACCTTCTATAAAAGCCCGCATGACCAAGGAAGCTCCTGATGTCCCTTACTGTTTTCGGCGGTTGTAACTGCACCATTACATCGATTTTAGCCTTGTCTACCTCTATACCCTTCTCTGAGATCTTGTGTGTTAGCATTATCCCTTCCCGTACCATGAAGTAGCACTTCTCCTAGTTTAGGACTTGATTTTTCTCCTCGCACCTAGTTAGGACCCTGCACAGATTCGACAAACAGGAGGAGAAAGAAGATCCGTACATGGAAAAGTCATCCATGAACACCTCAACTACCTCCTCGA
This sequence comes from Iberis pinnata, assembly GCA_900406425.1. Lineage (NCBI taxonomy): Eukaryota > Viridiplantae > Streptophyta > Magnoliopsida > Brassicales > Brassicaceae > Iberis > Iberis pinnata. Next base: position 11,225 of record OVBE01008304.1, read on the forward strand.
TTAAATCTGGAAAAAAATTGAGGTCATACACGGCAGGTGCATTGCAAAGCCCGAACGGATCCTTTTATATGCAAAGGTGCCGTAAGGGCACGTCAATGTGGTTTTTTCTTGATCCTGAGGGTGAATAGGGATTTGGAAAAATCCACTATATCCATCAAGGAAGTAGTAATAAGGATGGTTGGCTAGGCGTTCTAACATTTGATCTATGAAAAGTAATGGGAAATGGTCTTTTCTAGATGTTGCATTCAACTTCCTGTAGTCGATGCACATTCTATGACCAGTAATCGTACTAGTTGGTATTAGTTCATCTTTGTCATTTTTAATCACAGTGATTCCTCCCTTTTTTGGGCCACAATAAACTAGTGATATCCAAGTACTATCTGAGATAGGGTAGATAACACCAGCATCCAACAGTTTTAGAATTTCCTTTTTTACCACTTCTTTCAGATTGGGGTTTAGTCTTCTTTGGATTTCAATGCTAGAGTAAGATTCATTTTCAAGATTGATTCTAGGAGTGCATAGACTAGGTGATATTCCTTNCTTTATGTCATCCAATGAATACCCTATTGCTTTCCTAAACTTTCTCAATTCAGTCAACAGTGATCCTAACTCATTTTCACTAAGTTCATTACTCACTATGACTGAGTATGCTGAGTTTGGTCCAAGAAAAGCGTACCTTAGTCCCTTAGGTAGTGGTTTCAGTTCCACACTTGGTGCCTTTAGTTCAGACCAGTCTTCAGATATTTCATAGTCCATTGAAGCTTGGGTAGTCTTTTGATTCGGTTCTTTTTTGAATCCAAATTCATCAGCAGCTGAGAAGACTTGTTTTTCTGGACTCCGGATATCTTCGAATGGTTCTTCGGACTTCACTGGTATTTGCGAGTCCAAGATCTTCTTATACTCCAGACTTTCTCCTCGTAGGTCCCCTTTATGCCCATTCTTGGTCAATGCAATTTGGAGGTCATCTTCCAGACCATTCTCTTCCAGGAATTCATCAGTGAGTTGATCAAGCTCTTCCATGTAGAAGACCTCTCCTCCAGCAGCTGGTTTCTGCATGACTTCTTGAATGTCGAAAGTCATCTTCAGCTCCTTGCCCATATTGAGCTGGATTTTTCCCTTCTGGACATATATGACGGCTCCAGCAGTGGCCAAGAATGGTCTACCTAAAATCAAAGGGTCTCTGGGTTCTTCACTCATGTCTAGGACCACAAAGTCAGTTGGTATTTTAGCTTCTCCAACCTTTACAGGTAGATCTTCAAGGATCCTATATGGGATCCGCACCGATCGGTCTGCAAGTACCAAAGATATATTGCAGGGTTTTAAATTTCTGAAACCTAGCCTTCTTGCAACTGACAGAGGCATGAGGCTTATTGAAGCTCCTAGGTCACACAAGAATTTGTCAAAAGACAAAGGTCCAAGTGAACAAGGTAAGGTAAATGATCTTGGGTCTGCTAGCTTCTTCGGGGTAGAGGTCCTTGTGATGATCGCACTGCATTCCTCAATTAGAACTACCATTCCCTGAATCTCCTTTCCTCTCTTTGTGATAGCGTCCTTTAGGAAATTTTTGTATGGAGGCATCAAAGTGATTGCGTCGAGAAGAGGTACCTTGATTTCAGTATCCTTCATATATTTCTCAAAAACGCTTTTGTAGTTTGCCATGATTTCCTTCTTAAATCTAGAGGGGAAAGGCAACCGTGGAACATATGGTGGTGGAATGAAGGGTGTGTCTTTCCGTTTTGATGCAGATGGTTGTTCATCAGGAGGTGGTTCTGTGATCACTTCTGGTGGATGTTGCAATGGCTTCTGTGTATCAGTTATTGTAGTTTCTTCTTCTTCAGTTTCTTTCAAACACGACACCCCTCCAACTTGGATATCACTGTCCTCGGTGATAATAGTGGTCTGGCGTGGCGGTAACGCCCTCCCACTGCAGAGAGTAATGGCTTTCACATGGGCAACATCGTGGGGTTGTGACGTGGAGGCGCAATGTAGAGTACCAGACGAAGAAGTAGAGTGGGATGCAATTTTTCTTTCCAACGAAGAGATGCGGGAGGTAAGGGCGTCAAGTTTGGTATAGACGTCATTGAAGGAAGAGTCCAACTGAGTATGAAGTTCACCAAACTTTTTTGATGTTTCCAGCATAGCAGACGCTTGACCATTGAGAAGTTGTTGAAGTAGTGTCTAAATGTGTGTAGAGTCAGGAGGAGGGGGTGGAAGAGGAGATCGATCTCAAGGTTGAGCGGTGGCAAAGAAACCGCGTTTCTAAGCATAATCGAGGAAGGGTCAAATGTCCTTCTGAGTTGGAGCTGGGTACATTTGGTCTTGTGGGTTAGCAATGGTGTTGCTTCTGTAAGTAAGACCAGTGTTGGTAGAGTAGTTGAAGTACCCTTTGTTGGAACCCCCTTGGTTCTGCAGATAGCACATCTCTTCTTGTTGTTGAGTTTCGGCAGCTTGAATATGGAGTTGTTCTTCATCAGAGATGAAGTGAACTTGATGTTGTTGACCCAGGAGTAACCTGTCCAACTTCTCATTCAATGCCTTTATCTCCTTCTTAGTGTCATCATCAGATTTAGAAGGACCTCGATGGGTTATGTCGTAGTCGTCACTGTAAATCCCATCAGACTGGGCAAAGTTCTCAACCAACTCCCATTCCTCATCAACTCCTTTGTTGAGGAAGTTTCTGTTACTTGCAATATCCAGCAACATTCTGATCTTTGGCAGAGCACCTCTGTAGAGTGTGCTGAGTAAGGAAGCCTTGCTGAAGCCGTGATGGGGGCATTGCATAGTGTAGTTTTTGAAACGCTCCCAGGCTTCAGAAAAGGTTTCAGCGGTCTTCTGTGCAAACCCTAAAATTTTATTCCTTAAGCGTGTTGTTCGTGAAGTTGAGAAAAACTTTGCAAGGAATGCCTTCTTGTAGGCATCCCATGTTGTGATGGAGTTCTTGGGGGGTGACTTCTCCCACTGATGTGCCTTCTCCTCCAATGAGAATGGAAAGAGGTGTAACTTGAATGCGTCTTCATTCACACCGTTGATCTTTGTCAGACTGCATAACATGTCAAACTCATCTAGGTGATCAAGTGGGTCTTCCAAAGGTTGCCCATTGAACCTGTTGCTTTGGACCATAGCAATGAGACTATGCTTGATCTCGAAGTTGTTGTTCTGGATTGCAGGTGGATTGATTCCATGTCTGACAGTGTGAGTGTTGGGGTTGTCACCAGCACCAATGGTGTTCTGGTTTTCTCTGTCAACATTGTCTGCCATGTTGAGGTTTAACCTTCTCAAGTGTTCCGCACGTTCGTGTTCACGTCTTTTCCGAAAGTGTTCTCATTCAAGAGCTCTGATATCGTCTACGAGTGGAAGCAAGTCAGTTAGTCCTCTACTTCTCACGTTCATACACTGCTAAGCAGGTACCTGAAAACAAAGCAAACAAGGTAGACTGGTAAGTAAAAATGTAAAAGGAAATCTTGATCTGAAAAGATCCAAAATCCAGAATGTAGTAACAAATTCCAAATGGCAACGGCGCCAAATTGATAATAGGATTTTGAGATCCTATTGGGTATCAATCACCCATCATTGTAGTGTAGATGGGTTTGTCAATCCATAANGAAATCTTGATCTGAAAAGATCCAAAATCCAGAATGTAGTAACAAATTCCAAATGGCAACGGCGCCAAATT
>OVBE01008305.1:0-17353 GCA_900406425.1 Iberis pinnata
AAAACGTCACCACTAAGTAACAAATATACCTCATATTCTCTGTCTTCAATTGCAATTTTAGGATTTTTAGTCAATTGAGTTTTTTGTCATATCGATTTTGGGATTTTTAGCAAGAGTTTCAATAGTCTTTTCCTAACTTAAGTTAACTACGTGGTTAATTTTTTTAACCAGTATTTTAACTATTTTATTGACAGACGTTAGTTCCGTTAAACACAATGTAGTAAATTTGTCATTTTTGACAATTTATGTATTGAAATAACAATATAGAATAGTTTATGTATTAAACAGTGAACCAAATAAATTCGTGTATTTTTCTGGCAAATATTCAATAGTTAAAGTATTTTTAAAGAATTTTCCCTTAATGAAATTAGGGCATAAAAGATTTAAGGAGCCTATAAAAAATTTGAATTTGAATATTTAAGGATGATAGAGCATTTCCCTCCTTTATGAACCACAGTTCCTAGCTAGAATTTACATAATTACCCCTGGCCATATAAAAATTATGCTCGTTTAATTATTATTGGGCTTTAGTTCCAAAGGCCCATTTACAAAAAATTACTTTATTCAAAAAATGTGAAAAAGAGAGTCAAACTTCCCGCCATGTGTTTCCCGCGAGACGTCGTTGCTCATAAAGTAATCTTCTTTCTTCTCTCTTCTTCTTCGTCTTGCTTCAAATTACTCTCTCTCTCTGTTAAACCTTAGATCCACATGTAACGAGCTTGAAGCCTAGGATTTGGCTTTCGTTTCTTCTCAATCTAATTAAGCTTCGATTTAAGATTTAAGGTAAGTTCAATGCTCACATCTCACGTTTTCTAAATTAGATTTCTCTTTTTGGGCGAATTCATCTACTTTACCCAGATTCGTTCTTTTGATTTCATGAATCGATGCAGCTTCAGTAATTTTGATGTAGCGAGTTAGAGATTTCGTATGCCCATGTTTGAATTTAAAATTTTGATTTTGTTACCGGATAAACCAATTTAATTTTTGGTTTAGCTTATTGATTTTATGGTTTAGCTATTTTGTTTAGTAATCTCATATTTCTCGTCAATATATAAACAATCTTCTTCTCAGACCTAATTTTCCATCATCGAATCACTGTTCTTCAGGTCGATCTTTCTACCTTCGTAATCAATCCTTAGGCTTTAATTTCCAAATCTCAGGTTTCTTGTTGAATCTTTAGATTGGAATATCTATCGTTTACCTTTTTTCTATCACATATATTTTCTAAGAAGTGAGTTTCGGATTCAAAAACTGTTTGGTTTGTGACCATTTGTGTTTGTAGCTATTTGTTGTTCTTTTTCTCTGTTATCTTGATTGAATCTAGGATTCTGGAAATTGTAGATTATTTTTGTAATGTAATCTGTATCCTTTGTTTGTGTTAGATTTGGTCGAAGATTTTGGGGTTTTTCGAGTTTAATCAGTTGCAATGGTGGAATTAAGAAGCAAAACAGATTTGCATTTTATCAGAGCCATTAAAAATGGATCAATCAAACCAGTGATGAGTGTTTTTAGAAGAGACAAATCAAAGCTCAGATTTAAAGCTTTAGTGGATATATACAATCAAGAAAACATCAAAGGTGATGAATCAATCTCAATAATCAAAGCACAATTAGTCAGAGATTTAGAGAATGTTTCTGAAATGACAGAAGATTTGTGTCTATTTGGCGCTGAAGAGTTTAACATGACACTGAAGAAGATTCGGAAACAATGTAAAGTAAAGAAAAGTAAACTTAGAAGCCGTGAAGATACTGAGATTGTATCACAGGTTAAAGTTGAACAAGAGGATTTGATTCTTCCTGAAGATAAAGGATGTGATATTGAGGAGCCTCTTATCAAGTGGAATACAAAACTCTCTAAGAAGAGAAAGAGAAAGCAGAAGCATAAAACAAAGTGTAGTAGTTCTACTAACTCTCTACCTGTGTTCTGTGATGTTAAGCTTGAACCTTGTGAAGCTATGAATTTCATTCTCAGTGATCCTTTACTTGATTCTAACAAAGAACAAGAATCTCCTACAAATACAGAGTTGATGGAAGAAGCTACGTCTGATTCGTCCAAGGACACAAGACTGGATCCAAGTTCTCATGGAATGGTAGTCATTGAAGAGTCCATAATTATAAAACAGGTGGACGAAGCTTACACACATGCACCAGAGGAGTTTAATGATGCAACAAAGGCACATTCCTGTCTTACTGATAATATTGCTCTTCAGAATCAATCTAGAGAGGAGACTGAAACTGAGGTACCAGAGAATCCAGAATCTGACATTAGTTGTGTTCCAATTTCTTCTAATACTAGCTCAGGATGCAAACTAGTTAGAGAGGATGAGGAAAAGGATGATTCAGACCGTAGCTTAAACATGAACATTACTGGTTTGGAGATTTTGAAGATTGAAGCTCCAGAAATACTTGCTATCGAGTACTCAGGTTTGCCTTCCATGGATTTTGAGGTAGAAAACAGCGAAATTGAGATGGAAGCTCCAGAAATACTTGCTAAAGAGTACTCAGGTTTGCCTACCATGGATTCTGAGGTAGAAAATACAGAATTAGAGAAGAATGAAGCTCCAGAAATACTTGCGATCGAGTACTCGGGTTTGCCAATAATGGGTTTCGAGGTAGAAAATACAGAGATAGAGAAGATTGACGCTCTAGAAAGACTTGCTATCGAGTACTCGGGAATGGGTTTCGAGGTAGAAAATACCGAGATTGTGTGGGATACTAAAGAGATTCCTAAGGATGATAATCTTCCTGAAGCAACTGAAATTATCAAGCCAATCAACTGTTGTCATTCACCGGTTAATTCACATTCAGTTGCTGATGACGGCCCAATTTCACCAGAAATACGACAAGAACAACCTGCATCCTCAGGGAATGTAGATGAGGTTGTAACAGCTGCAGAGACTGAGAGTAACCAGCAACAAAACCAACACAATCAACCTGAAAAACTACTCTCACAGAGAAAGGTATTGTCGTCTTTATAATTTTATCTCCAAAACACATTCTATCTTAAAGTAGTTTCTCAATAGATACATTTGTTTATGTTTTTCAGGCTTTATCTCCCAACTCACAAGCTAAACTTATCAAAGCAATGGAGCATCCAGATTCACCTGAGAAGAAAAGTAAAAGTAAATCCAAAGGGAAACTCTACTTCAGTAGTAAAAATTCACATAGGATGCTAAAAGCTAAAGGAGTAGAGAAGATTGACCGAGTAGATTTCATTCCAAATTCGAAGCAAGCTCAGAAAGCAAATAAAACTACTCGGCAAACGCAGTTTATAAGAGCCAGACAAAAGTTCTCTCGTAAAGATAAAACAACAAAGCCACAACCTTTTAGCTCTGGATGTGCTTCTTTACAAGGGTGTACACAGAAAGCTATTACCTTCTCTCAAGGGCAGATGCGTGATTTCCAATTTGTTGCAGCTAAGCTCACTGAAGAGATTAAATCAATGAGACAAATTACCAAAAGATTTCTGCAGCTTGATGATAATAACAACAACACCAACATGTCTGAATGTAACTTTGATGAGGTACTTTTTGTCAATGATTCAGTGTTTGTTATCTCAAGCAAAAAGAGTTTATAAATGAATGTCTCTTTTGCAGGTGAAAACTGTGATTAAAAATGCAGAAAAAACTGAAGAAAGTAGCAAGAAATGGCTTTCGATTATTGAACGTGACTGTAATCGGTTTTGCAAAGTCATGGTTTGTTTTACAAATTCACAAATCTAATTGAAAGATTTTGTCTTTGCTTCAGCTACTAAACTTATCTTACATTTCAATTCAGGGTTTGGTCACAGAAGATTCTCCAGCTATGGAAAACATTGTTGAGAAGAAAAAGAAGATTAGATTTGCAGATGATGAAGGAGGAGATCTCTGCCAAGTTAAGGTTTTTGAGACTGATTTGGAATCTGAATCAGAACACACAAAGTCTGTAAAATTAGTTTAAACTCTTCATAAACATGTTTGTACATTCAAATGTAAAAGATTTCATTAGATATGAATTTCTAATGTCGCTTAATTTATCATATTTTATCGATAAATATTAGTTATATCCTACTCATTATATTGTATGGAAACAAAGTATATACCAAAAACATTTTCGTGGGTATTTTTTTCATAAAAAAATAAGTATTTAAACATTGTTTTTTGTCGGACGGTGGTGGATGTCAAGGTTCTGGTAAGTGGGTTATGTTAGGCGCCGATTTTCTCTGTATTGGGTTCTGATCCCCCGAGCTCAAGCTTATCACTTCCTCATCAGTCTGATTGGGCCTATGTTATCCATGATCGGAGTGGGTAAGGTTCATTTTGGCTCTGTTTGTGTATCTGGCTCTAGTCCCCTGTTTCTTTTAATATGCTCTTAGTTTGTTAGTTGCGGTTTAGGTTGTTTTAAGGCTTCAGTTTATGTTGATTGGATTGGGTAGTCTCTGTTATTTAGTTGAAGGCTTGGAGGTTCTCGTGTCTTGCTGCGATTTCGTTTGATTGTTGTATGTTTATTCGGATTTCGGTCTTTCGCTTCACCACTCGTGGTTAAGTGTTTCCTGATAGTAAGTGGCCGCTCCCTTTCTCTACATTCTGGATCGGACCGAGGTCTCATTCTTTGTCGGCATCTCTCTTTCGGCGTTTCCCAGACGTTTGTATATTGTCCTTGCCATTACCGGTTCATAATTTGGTTTTGACTTTGTATTTTGTTTCAATAGTTTCCGGTGGAGTTGCTCGAGTTTCTCTTGGGAGGTAGTTTATGGATTCATATCAGGAGGACTTTTCATAAGTGGATTGATCTTGAAGTATCACCACTACTTGGACTAATCTCTCAGAGTTTTATTTCGCGATCTTCTTCTTTGCCTCATCTTTGCTCGACTAGCTGTCCATGACTTTTATAGTCTGGTGATGTCCTTTGGCCTATTAGGTTTGTATATTTGTGGTTACTATTTGGTTTTGGGGATTCTCATAATTCGTCATCTTTAGTATGGTAGAATTGTAGTATTAGTTGTTGTATTATGTATCTCTTTTTGTATTTTTAGGTTTATTAATCTATTAGACGGAAAAAAAAACATTGTTTTTGTCTTGTTTTGGTTTTGAGCCACTAGTGTTCGGTTTCCACCACTTTAGTGCCGTCTCCAGTATATTTGCAGTTTGGAGGTGGCAGCTCTCGAAGGTTCTCTTTGAAAGATATCCACCAATTTTAGATTTGATTATATATTGAGTTTGAATTTATTTTTATTTTTTTAAATGTGCATATATAAAAAGCCTCTCACTAAAACACTTTTTCTCTCCGGAAGTTTGAGAGGCGGCAGAGAGAGCAGGGTTGTTCATGCCCATTTTAGCCTATCGATTTTTGTCCATTCAAATTTTGGATAAGTTTTGATCGTGTCTATTAAAGCTCAAACCCATTAATATATAAGACCATAAATGTCTATATTAAAATAGGTTATCCATGGTTCTCCATTAGACATAATTTTATTTTTTATTTTTTTTATTTATAATTATAATCAACTCAATAAATATATAATAACAAGTTTTAACAATATTAAACATAAACACAAAAACATTACAAGTTTAAGAAGTTTAAAAAAAGTTTATACATAAACAAAGAAAACATAACAAATTTTAACGAAGTTTTGAAATCAAAATAGGCCTCGGCATAATAAACAAAAACTGAAAATCCAAACCGAAACTGAACCGGAAATCAGATCAAAACTGAATCGGTTATAGGAGAAACCCCAAATGGGTATTGACTTTTAAAGTTTTTGGTTTTTCCAATAAAACGAACCAAATTAATTTAGGATAACCGAATTAAACAAAAATAATAAAGTAACCCTAAATCTCTAATCTAAGAGAAATAGGTCTCTTTCTCTTTCCCTTTACATTTACGGATTTTTACGGATTTTTCATATATTTTTTTTTAGATTTTTTTTTCGGGTACAAAACGGATTATGTAAAAAATCATGAAACCAACCTGAAACCAAACTTTTCAAAAATGAACCAATCTGATTTAGACTAAATATCAGAACGATTTTTATATGCTCCAGACCAAAAAAACCAAAAACCGATTAAAATGATCTGAAACCGAACCGAAATATAAATGCTCAGGCCTAAAACAAAAGCAAAGACAACATAACCTAAGTTATAAACTGGAACGGTAAAATGCGCAAAAACTGGAACAAAGAAAAAAAGAGCTAAAACGCGATTGAAGTTTTTGAATTTCAGAAAAAAAAAATCCACAAACATTTTAACCTAAAATTTTAAGCTATTTGGACAACCGTATGTCCATACTGTTCAACCCGTTTTGATCATTGACAATATGGGACATATCCCATTTTAACTCATCTATTTATGAGCTTATCTATGGACGGTCCACAATAGATTGGACATAGACGGACCGTGGCCCGACCACCCATTTTGACAGCCCTACCAGAGAGTCTCCTCACCTTGGCGGGTTTGGCTTGAGCTTGTTCACGGCGATGCGAAATCGGAAGTCGGAGGTGAAGCCTGAGTTCGGGGTTAGAGGTGATGGAAAGTGGCTACCATTTCCTGTGTAGGAGGTCTCGTTAAATCATGACCGTATGGGGATGGCGGCCTCCGGAAACGCAGCTATACCAACGTTGGAGACAGCTTCCTCATTCCCTTCCGTCATCCTCTCATCCACCGGAACTCGGTCCTTCGCTTCCAGGACGCATCAGATCTGCTTTTTGCTCCACCTATTCGCTTCTCTCTGGTGGCTTATGCTGATGGTCTTAGCCGACAATCGCTCGGCCTCGTCGCCTCGGTGCCTTTCTGGCGTATCTGCAGCTTAGGGGCGACGAATCTACCTAATAAATCAGTCCAAAAATTATTTATAAATATCATATTTTATTAACTATGACGAATTTGGAAATTTGTTAAAAAAAAGACGAATTTGGGAAAAAAAAAGTAGGCAGATTAGGGTTTTTAGTAGATTATGTTTTGTTACTTAATTTTACTGTTATTGACCGATTTATAAATGAGTTTAGTTGGACTGATTTTATATTAGTTTAGATTTAATAGAGGTTTTAGATATATTTTAGAAATATGCTTATATTTTCAATGAAAAATTATTTATAAATATCACATTTTATTAACTATGATGAATTTGGAAAGTTGACAAAAAAAAAAGACGAATTTGGAAAAGTAAATAAATTTTAGGTTTGAAAGTTGTAATGGATTGAATTTGGACATAGATATCTCTTCTTATGGAAAGTCATATAAAAAAAGAGTGAAATCTTTTGCATTTGACAAACCAATAAAATCTTTTAAATTTGAAAAATAGGATTAAAAAGAATGATGAAGCTTAGGCGACAAGAGTAGGCTGTGTCTTGGGATCGATGAAGAAACTTTGGTCATAATGCATTGACAGTGACAGTGTGACACGACCACTACTTCAAGATAACAGTGTCTCCTCTCATTTCTTCCTCTCTTTCTTTATTTATTTTACTTTTCAATTCGTCCAACTTTAAAATAATTCAGTTAAACTGTGGGAAAATGATTTTGAGTACTACTAATTAGTATGTGATCGTCATGATACAATCATGATTACATACATCGTTTTTAAGATGACGCCACCGCTGGCGTCTCCTGACTAAATCTTTCACTAAAGACTTTTTTTGCTTTCCTTGTTTTTCGTTTATTTAATTTCAAGAAAATCAAAAATAAAAATAAAATATACTAGTAATTCAATTTGACGTTGTATACCCTCAGTTTCACAATAACTATAGTTTTAGAATTAAGATTTTATTTCTTAAAAATATCGTTTTAATTATCAACGTAGATATTAAATGTATTTAATTTTTTGACCAATAGAATAAGTGAGTATTTTGTTTCTATGTGTTGATTAAATATATTTAAAATCGTTATAGATGTTGATTTCCTATCGTTCCACATTTCGAGATTAAAATAAAATCTTAAATCTCTAGAGTGCCTTCGGCGACGACGCCGGTTCCGGTTCTGCCCGCCGCCCCTTTGCTCGGCTTTGTATGTTTTTTCCTTTTTCGTACTTTTCTTGTAGTTTGGCGGTTATCGTTGATTTCTTCTTCCTTTTGACCATTTCTTTGGTTCAAAAACAAAGGCTCCATCATCAAGGCATGGTGGGTTCGCGGTGTCTTCCCAGGTTGCGGTTGGTTTTGGTGGGGTCGGTGCGTCTGCTCCGGTTTCATCTATGGTCGCTTAGGTGAGTTTAATCCCGAGATTCTTCACCATGTTTAGATGTTCAGTTGTCTCTTAGATATGGCCGAGTTTTGGTTCGGAGGTGCTCGTAGGCTGGTGATGTTGTTCGCTTTTTGGTTTTCTGGTTGCTCGCTCGAGGCTAGATCGTTGGGCTGCATTTGAGCCCGCTTAGCCTTAATCATCCTTGGTTCTCGGTTTCTTGGAATCAATCGGTCATGGGATCGAATCTGGTGATGTGAGTTTAGATTGGAATTCTACGGTTTCTCCGGGTTCCTTTGGTTTTTCTTTTTCTAGCCTTATGGTCTTGGCTTACTTGGAGGTCTCCGCTTAAGCTCCTTGACCTGGTTTGTCAATTGGTTTTGCTTCTGTTTAATGGCGTTGTTTCAGGGTATTTGGTTCTTCCCTTCAGCCTGGATATAGTTCTCTTAGAGTTCGGTATCTCTCGCTTTATATCTCTACATCTTTGGATTGGGATAAGATCCCGTATTGTTTAGTCTGCCCTTTAAAAGTGCATTGTTGATCTTGTTAGTCACCATCCCTGGAAGTTCGGTAAGATGGTTTATCTCACGTTGTTATTCTTCCGGTTCTAGCAGTCGTTTGTTCTATTTGTGAGGTAGGTTTTACTCGATATTGGAGGAGGCTTTGTTCGTGTTTCGACACTTGTTAGTAGGCCCTTGTTTTGACTTAGTTGCGGCAGTAACCTTTCGTTTGCTCAGTCTTCAGTTCTTTGTTGGTTTTTTCTTTGTGTGTTAAGTTCGAGTTATTAGTTTTTTTCTTTCTAAATCATTTCATGTGGATGCCTCTTTTGGTCTTTTGACTCCCAAAAAATTTGTTTTTTCGACGGTTTTAGTGTATAGGTTTTCGTTCAACCGTGTAATTCATCATAGAATTATTTTGTTATAAGGAAAAACTATATTTAAAATTGTTTGTATGAAAACATAAATATCTTAATCCATGTGAAAAACTCTAAAACGACGCTTATTATAAACGAAATGGGTATTAAGTTATGCCAGTTTATTTATAGCTACATTCTTTGTTATTTTAATATATGTATTACAATATGTTGGCTCCATCACTCAAATAATCACTAAATCATTTACTACATGTCTTAACAAAATATTATATGACAACAAATTTGTATATAATTATTTGTTAATATTTACAAATTGTAACAATAGAAAATTGAATGCACAAGATCTGCATTAAAATTTCTCTTTTATACATTATAATTCATACTAGGAAATTTTCAAAAGAAATTCTATTTGCGATTTCCCGCTCATTTTGCACAAAAATAAAAGAAAAAATTTGCTCTATCTAGAATCGATTGCTGACAGTTTCCTCAACGCCAAAGCCTATTTTTTCATTTTATTCTCTTTTTAGCTTGTTCATGCTTATTGTGGTGGTTTAAGGATATTAACTATACTTTGTATATTGTTAGTTAGTTAGTAGTTAGTTGAACAATTAGTTAGGTGGTTTAGTTAGTTTAATACTTGTATATATATCTTATGTACATTGTACTTTATGATTAATGAGAAATCAATTAATTAACTCTCATTCACTAATATGGTATCAGAGCTGTGAGCTGAAACTCACTTTTTCCTCTCTTCTTTTCCGCGCTTTTTCTCTGATTCAATTTTTCCTCGATCTTGGATCTTTCTTCTTTCTGCTTCTCGAATCCCTTAAATCTTCTTCATCGGTGATTCTTCTTCTTTATTTCTTTATGTTTTCAGCTTCTCTGCTTTCATCTCCTTCAGCTCATTCTGTTTGATTTCAAGTTTCATCACCTCAAAAATGGGGAAACGAAAGTCTAATTCAACATATCAAGCTCAAACCCCTGAACCGGAAACTCGTTTTGCTTCGGGACAAGATCGTGATGCTTCGCATCGTCTCGATTCACCTCAGGAATCTCCAAAATCTGGAAAACCTGTGATGAATGGACCAAAATCCGATACATCGTACAAATTAAAGGTATCTCAACCTTTTGTTACCTCTGATTCTCCGGATAATCAATATAGTCCTTACTTCTTGTATAGTGGTGATCATCCAGGCCTAGTTCTAGTTAGTGATTTGTTAGATGGATCTAACTATGGAATTTGGTTCATTGCCATAACTACTTCTTTAGAGGCTAAGAATAAAATTGGATTTATTGATGGATCCATCCCCCAACTTGATGTTGATGATGCTTATTATAAGATCTGGTGCCGTTGCAATAGCATGATTAAATCATGGCTTCTCAATAGCGTTGCCAAAAATATCTATAACAACATTCTCTATATCAAATCAGTTGCTGCTATTTGGAGTGATTTACATGTTTGTTTTCACAAATCTAATCTGCCTCGTTTATACAAGCTTCATCACCAACTCCAATCTCTTCGTCAAGGATCTTTGAGTCACTCTGCCTATCACACTCAAACTCAAACTTACTGGGAAGTATTATAAAGTCTTCAAGTTACTGCAAGAACAGTAGAAAATCTTCTTGAAGAAAGAGAGAAAAATCGTGTGATTGACTTCTTAATGGGACTGAATGATGGTTATGATAACATACGTAAACAGATTCTTATGAAGAAAACACTTCCAAGTCTATCGAGGTGTTTAACATTCTGGATCAGGATGATTCACAAAGGTCTGCTCGTCTAATGTCTACTAGTGGAGTTGAACCAGCTGCTTTTCAGATCACTACTCAACCAAAAACAAAACCTTTTTGCACCTTTTGTTCAAGGCATGGTCATACAATTGATAAGTGCTATAAAAAGCATGGTTATCCACCTGGTTATAAGACAAAAGGCAAGATACAAGCTTCTGCAAATATGATTCAGAGTATTGACACAACTCAACCATCTTCAGAATCTGTTGCACATACTATTTAGTCTGCTTCAGGAAATTCAATGGTTTTCTCCCCAGATCAATTACAAAAATTCATTGCATACTTCAACAATCAACTTAGCAATCACAATATTACACCTTCAACAGAAGGACTTCCAGTCTCTAATTCAGTTGTACCATCAACTTCTAAAATTTCTGGTACTTTCATTTCTCTTTATTCTTCCTACTTTCCTGGCATGCCTTCTATTTTCACTACTGGAGATGCATTAGTTTATGAGCATTCTTGGATTATTAATTCTGGAACTAGTCATCATGTCTCTCATAACTCATTTCTTTTTACCACCATTTCTTCCCCGACCAATACCTTTGTTAAATTACCTTCTGGTATATCAGAATGCTTTGCTGGCACAGGTTCAATTGCACTTAGTAACAAGATTACATTAGAAAATGTCTTGCTTGTTCCTTCTTTTAAGTTTCATCTTCTCAGTGTTGGTTGTTTGACTCGTGATTTGAATTAAATAATTATTTTTACACATGTTTCATGCTTCATCCAGGACCTTACACATGCATTGATGATTGGGAAGGGTAAAAGAAAATCAGATCTTTACATTTTAGATATTGGTACTTTACTTCATGATTCTGTTCCAGATACTATCAATGCTGTTTGTTCTTCTGTTAAGGTAGACTTAGATACTTTGCATATTAGGCTTGGTCACCCATCCTTTAATAAGCTTAATACTCTATCTACCAATATGAATTTCCCTGTTTCTGATAAGCATGATACTCATTGTAAAGTTTGTCATCTAGCTAAACAAAAACGATTGTCTTTTCCCAAACTTAGTAACATGAGTTCTGCATCTTTTGATTTGTTACACATTGATGTTTGGGGCCCCTTTACTGTTCCCACTTCTGAAGGATATAGATACTTTCTCACTATTGTTGATGATTTAGTAGGGCCACTTGGGTTTATTTGTTAAAAGTCAAATCTGATGTCTTGCATATCTTTCCTGATTTCATCACCTTAGTAGAAAATCAATTTTATAAAAAGGTAAAGTCTGTTAGAGCTGACAATGCACCTGAACTTTCATTTGTTTCTCTATACAAATCAAAGGATATTGTTTCTTATCATTCTTGTCCCAAAACACCTCAGCATAACTAAATGGTGAAACGAAAACACCAGCATATCCTCAATGTTTCAAGATCACTTCTCTTTCAATCCAACATTCCTCTTTTTTTGGGGGGGAGATTGTGTCTTAACTGCAGTCTTTCTAATAAATAGATTACCTTCTCCCTTTCTAAACAACATATCACCATATCAACATCTCACTTCCAAATCACCAAACTATCAGTTTCTGAAGTCCTTTGGCTATCTATGTTACAAAAGCACCTCTGCTCAAAGAAGATCAAAGTCCTCTACACGTGCAAAGGCCTGTGTCTTTCTCGGCTACCCTGCTGGATTCAAAAGCTACAAAATTTTGGGGAGACTAATGCCATCTCAATTTCCAAGCATGTCATCTTTCATGAACACATATTTCCTTTTGCTGCATCTTTTCCTTCCCCTGCAGTAGAAGCTTTCTTTCCTAATCTTGCAATTCCCAGTGATGCTTTGCCCTTAGCAAGCTCACATTATGATGTTTCATTGCCTGTAAGGCATACATCTTCTGATAAAAGTCTGCCTTCTGCAGTTTTATCAACTAAACAAAGAAAACCCCCTTCCTATTTGCAAGATTATTTGTGCCATTCCTCTCAGTCTCTCTATCCACTATATGCTTTTCTTTCTTAAGATAAATTGTCTTCTTCTCATCTTGCTTTTGTTAATTTTTTTCTTCATACATCTACTCCCCATTCTTTTACTGAGGCTAGGAAGTCCCCTGAATGGTGTAAGGCTGTGAATGAAGAGTTTGATTCTCTAGAAGCATTGAATACATGTGAACTTTGTTCTCTACCTGCATGGAAGAAATCAATTGGTTGTAAGTGGGTTTTTAAACTCAAATTACTTGTTGATGGGACTATTGAGAGATACAAGGCTCGTTTAGTGGCCAAAGGGTATACTCAACAGGAGGGAGTAGATTTTGTTGATACTTTCTCCCCTGTTGCAAAGATGGTCACAGTTAAACTACTTCTATGTCTTGCTGCAAAAAGAAATTTATTCCTTCATCAATTGGACATCTCTAATGCGTTCTTAAATGGTGATTTAGATGAGGAGATTTATATGCGTTTAGCACCTGGTTATGCAGCAAGACAGGAGGACTCTATTCTATCTAATGTAGTGTTGAGAATGAAGAAACCCTTGTATGGTTTGAAGCAAGCTTCACGACAATGGTTTATTAAATTTTCTTCAACTCTTTCTGGTCTTGGTTTCATAAAAATACATGGTGATCACATATTGTTCTTTAAACAGACTCAAGATCAATTTCTCATTGTCCTGGTGTATGTGGACGACATCATTATAGCTAGTAGTTCTGATTCTGCTATTTCTGCATTCATATTGGATCTTCAACATCACTTCAAACTCGGGGATTTGGGACCACCTAAATACTTTTTAGGCATTGAGATTGCCAGATTCTCCAAAGGTATCAGTATTTGTCAACATAAATATGTCTTGGAATTGCTTTATGATGCAAGAATTCTTGGCTGTAAACCATCTTCCATTCCCATGGATCCAAGCAATAAGTTGTCCTTTACTTCAGGTACATTGCTTCCTGATGCAGAACCATATTGTCGGCTTATAGGGAAGTTGATGTATCTTACAATTACTCGTCCAAACATTTTTTTGCTGTTAATAAGCTCTGTCAGTTCTCCTCTGCACCTAGAATAACTCACTTACAGGCTGCACATCAAGTTCTGCATTACCTAAAGGGTACCATTGGTCATGGAATGTTCTATTCTTCTCAGTCTGGTATGCATTTAACAACATTTTGTGATGCTGATTGGGCTTAATGCCCTAATACACACAGGTATGTGACTGGTTTTTGCCTATTTCTTGTTGATTCTTTCATCTCATGGCGTTGTCTCTATGTCCACAACAGAGGCAGAGTATCGTGCTCTTTCTGATACAGCTTCAGAATTATTTTGGCTTTCTCGGATGATTACAAAACTGCATTTTCCATCACCTCAACTACCTGTTTTGTATAGTGATAGTACATCAGCTATCTACATTGCCATGAATCATGTCTTCCATGAGAGGACAAAGCATATTGAATCCCAATGTCATTCGGTTCGTGAGAAGCTTGATGTTGGCCTACTCAGAACACTCCATGTTCCTTCAAAGCATCAGTTGGCCGACACGATGACTAAACCACTCTATCCATCTCTCTTCAAGGATCTCATTTCTAAGATGGATCTCACAAGCATTTTAGCACCATATGAAAGGGGACTATTAACTATACTTTGTATATTGTTAGTTAGTTAGTAGTTAGTTGAACAATTAGTTAGGTAGTTTAGTTAGTTTAATACTTGTATATATATTATGTACATTGCACTTTATGATTAATGAGAAATCAATTCATTAACTCTCATTCAATAATAAAGGAGAAATCTTCATGTAAACACCTTTTTGGTTTCCGGCAGGTTCGTTTGTTTCGGTAGAGGTGGTGAGCACCTCTGTTTTTTCTTGGAGAGGTCGGGCTTCAAGCAAACAGTGCAAACTTACGTTGTTGCTCCTCTCCTTCACAGTGGTTTTTAGTTTCACTTTTCTCTTCCTCGGCTAGCCGCACCAGAATCTTCTCTTGTCCTCAACCATGGATCCAAATTTTTTATCTTTATCTCTACCCTTTTCAGATCATGCTTGATCCTAGCTCCTCTTCAAGGTAATCAGGGTCTTATCTGGCGTTTTTTTTTTAAAAGCTTGGGTTGATGGTGTTTTTTGTGTGGGCTAGTGATGTTACGCGGGGATAAGGTCTGGTGGATTTCGGGTTGATTCTAGTTTTCTGTTTATCAAGTATGTATTGAGATAATTGTTTTAATGTTCATCTTTTGATCTATGTTATTTGGAATTTCCTTTTGTCATGTGGTTAAGTTTGTACTGAATTTTGCTTTGAATTTTTCTCCAGTCTTTTCGGATCGTTCTCTTCATATATTATGATCAACCACAAGGCAGCTTTTAGCTCTTTCAAAAGATCCAACCTACATATTTGATGCGACATATGTCTTGTTCTAATGCCTTCAATCTATCTATGTTCAGGCCCTTTGTATTCATCTCATTCGGTCCCGACTTTAAGGATAGGTTTGTTCCTTCGTTATAAGCCCATTCAGCCTCTATGAGAAGTGCATTGATATTACCTTCAGAAGTCTACCACATTCTTGGGAGGACATGTGGAACATATTTCTCTCTCATTGTATTGGTGATTCGTTTATGCGGTTCATTTTCTTTGCTTTCGGTTCATGCTCTTGGGAAAATGTGATAGATTTTCATGGGTTTTATGATTTTTATTTGTTCATGCAGTTACATTTTTGGTATTTGTTTTATAATTCTTTTGGCTCTTTCAAAAAATTGTCTCCTAATGCAATCATCGAAATCTGCAGGTTTTGATGTTTTGTCTGATTTTTCTAAAATTGTTCTTGATTTAATATTTATTCAATAGATAACAAAAATAATATTATTATTTTCATATTTTTGTTGTATTGTCTACTTTTTCTAAAATTGTTCTCGAGTATTAGTTCAATAGATGACAAAACTATTATTATTATTTTCATACCTTTTTGTTGTAAGAACTTCGTAATTAGAATTTTAGTTGTGTATTTTTGGATGTGTTAATACTGGTATTTTTTGTGTGTGCACATACTAGTATTTTCTAAAAAAAATTTATGTGCATATGTAGAGGTGTCAATTGGACAGGTTTTCTGCGGGTTAGGCCCAACCCGCATAGATGCTGACTGTCTATGGATACGCCCGGTTATATTGCGGACTAAATGGACAATGTCCGATATTGTCCGCGGACATTACTGGACGCGGACACAATTTGTCCAATGCCCATGCTGGCTTGTCCATGAAGCGTCCGGATAAAAAAAGTGTCAGTGCGAACAGGTCCACATGGATGCGGACAAGCTCAGTTGACAACTCTAATGAATATATGTGTCAATTGGACAGGTTGTTTGCGGGCTAGGCCCAACCCGCGTAGAGGCGGACTGTCCATGGACATACCCAATTATATTGCGGATCAAATGAGCAATGTACGATATTGTCCGCGGACACTACCGGGCGCGAATATAATTTTTCAAGTGCTCATGCGGGTTTGTCCATGAATCGTCCGCAAAAAAAAAAATCCGTGCGAACATGACACATGGACACGGACAAACCCAATTGACAGCTATATACATATGATTGCAGTACCGATCAACTATGGGTAAATTTAATATCATTTAGATTTTTCTTTAATGCTTCTTTAAAAAACAAGATATTCAAGTTAATGATCTTCAAATTAGTAAATTACTTATTCCATTTCGTTTAAATGTATTTTTAGAATTTTGTTTATTTTAAATTAATTATTTTTTAGATTTTTAATGAAAGAATTAAATATATATAATTTTTTTGATTAGTTAAAATAACTTTTATTGGTTAGTTTTAAAATATTTATTATTATTATAAATATATTTTAATGATTATCTACATGTTATAGTCGGTTACTTCAATGTGAAGTAATGTAAACCGACTTAGATGCACTATAAATATGCATCACTCCCTTGTAAACTTAACACATCAATACATCAATTTACCTCTATTATATCTCTCTCACTTACGACAAAGAAAGAGACATACTCTCTTTTATACACTTTTACTTCTATTACATATAATATATACTATAATAATTATTATTATACACAACACGTTATCAGCTCGAGCGTTCTACCCGATCAAATATTCAAATCCCGATTCCGCTAAAAAGTTTAAGGTAAAATTTTATTCTGTCAAATTTAACTAAATTTAAGTTTATGAATTTTATTTTCATAATGGAAGGATTTTGCCTTCCTCTCGGGCTAAGTCCCTTTGATCGTTATAAAGGTTATGTCTCTCGATCATAAAATAAACCGGACGATGTTCCTTTGATCATTATAGGGGCGCTGCCCTGATCATAAAAATTTGTGGGCTATGTCCCCTTGATCATTATAGGGGCTATGCCCCTCAATCATAAAATAAAATCGGGCTATGTCCCTTTGATCATTATAGGGGCGCTGCCCCTGATCATAAAAATTATGGACTTTGTTCCATTGATCATTATAGGGGCTATGCCCCTCGATCATAAAATCAAAGATATATCTTAGATCTGTTGAAAGGCGATGCCTTCTAGATCATAAAAAATAAACGATATATCTTTGGATCGATTGAAAGGCTATACTCTTCGATCCTATGGATGGCAATGC
>OVBE01008306.1:3703-17054 GCA_900406425.1 Iberis pinnata
TCTGAAATCACCATGATCAAGCATTCCATTGAACACTTTTCGGATGCTGGAATGCCCAAGATCAGATTTCGATTAACGTGAAAGAATCCAGCATTAAGCACAATGAAACAGAAGGGATCTATATGCAAACAAGCTTAGGTGCTAAGGTAAGATTAGGACATCAACCCTAGTCTACCCCATCCTCAAGAACTTAAGGAAACTACTCACTACTCATGGATATGAAAGTAGGAAAAATAGAAATCATAACTTCAAAGCTAAACATGATGATCAAAGGTTAAACTATGAAGAACAACAAGAACTCAAACCTAGAAAATAAGAACAACAATGAAACAGTAACAAACCCAGAAAATGATCAAAGTTAAAACACAAGATTAAGATGAAAAACAGAAGATCAACATGCACTAGATAAACAACAACCTAAGACTAAGCAGGAAAGTAAAAGGAAACAATATATTAGCATAAAACTTAAATGATTCTGGTTTTTACAACAAGAACATCAAGAAAAACAAAGGAAAAAGAAACCTAAGATAAAAACCAAAAATGGAAAACAAAAACAGAACTTGCTGAAAAGAAGGCGCTTTAGAGCTTATATAGTATTCAGAGAAAATCCCTAAAACGCACAAAAGACAAAAACTAATCATTGGCTTGGGTCAGGTTCATTCCGGATTCGAGTTGGTCGGCTCGGAGCTTGAGCTGAGGTCAAACCAAAAAGGAGATTGATCCGAGGTGAGAAGGAGATCGATCCATGTTGGGGTTGAAATCGATCCGAGCTTTAGGTGGTTTGAATAGGATCTATCCAAGGTTGAATTTGGCTCAAGAGTGGGATCGATCCAAGGTTGTGCGTGGATCGAACCGATGGTGAAGTTGGCTCGAGAGTGGGATCGATCCAAGGTTGGAGTGGATCGATCCAGAGGGAAATTTGGCTTGAGAGTGGGATCGGTCAAAGGTTGGATTGGATCAATCCGAATGTTGGAGATGGGCTAAGTCGAGGCGAGTACACGGCTGAGACTGGATCGTGCTGGCTGCTAGGTGGGGTCGATCTGTGGGATCGACCCAAGTTGAATGTCGCTCGATGGGTGGGATCGATCAAAGTTGAGGTTGGATCGATCCAAAATGTTGCGTGGATCGATCCGATGGTGAAGCTGGATTTATCCGGGCCTTGTGCTTGTCCATTCCACACATTTTCCTTTCCTCTTCTGAATTTTCACAATTCATCGTGAAAATCCTGAAAAATCTCCAAAATGCGTGCATATGCGAATATTAATGCAAAAATCCCTACAAATCACAAACTTACTAAAAACAACTATAAATGTGATATATGCACTTCAAAAAACCATGGAAATACAGAGTCATCATAGCTACGAATTCAGCTTATGTTGTGCTCAAGGTGACTATTGCTTGTTTGCGAGATGACCAAGCAAATGCAGCATTGTTCAGAATAAAAACATAACCCGATGTGCTTTTCTCTCCTCTAAATAACCTGTGTAATCGATGTCGGTTAAGCCAATGAGCTCTCTGTTTCTGGTATCTTGATTGAAAATTCCATACACGATAGTGCCTTGTAGATACCTTTAGATCCTCTTAGCTGTAGTGAGATGAAGCTCAGCTGGATGTGACATGTATCTGTTCATCAAACTTACAACATACATCAAATCTGGTCTTGTGGAAGTCAAATACATTAAGCTTCCCACCATAGCTTTATAAAATGAACCATCTACCTTGCTGCCACCATCATCTCTCTAAAGTTTAGAACCTGGAATGATTGGATTCTAGACTGGTTTGCTATGTTCCATCCAAAATCTCAAGAGAACCTCTTTTGCATACTTCTTTTGACTTATGAATATACCTTCTTCGAATTGCTTTACCTACATTCCCAAGATGTATTTCACTTCTCCCAAGTCAGTAATGTCAAGTTCGTTCATCATGGCCTCTTTGAAGTCTCTCATCATGTCTTCATTGTTTCCAGTATAAATCAAACCATCAACATATAAGCTAATGATATGATTGTTACCTTGTTTGTCGGATTTAATGAACAAGGTCTGTTCACTGGAAACCTTCTCAAATCCCATCTCCTTAAAGTATGATCTTATTCGATGATATTACTTGATTGTAATGCTTTTTAGTGAGGATTTTTGCTTTCTATTAAGCGTTATCCGGAAAGCAAAGAAATGCGCAAGCTCATCTAACTTAATGGGTGATAACGTTAATCTCAACAATTCGGTCGATCCCGAAGGTCCAGACAACCCACCTCCTCCTAGATTCCATCAACTGATTCTCAATCTATTAGGAGGATGAGCTAATGGCAATCAAGTGCCACCAGAACAACCAGGATTTAATGGAAATTAGATTCCGCTGATGAACCAAGAGAATATCGATGCAAGAAAATTCATCTTGTTGGTCAATTCGGATAGAGTTTCCAATCAGCGTCCTCCTCATAATCACCCTATGGTTGGTGATTTCAACAACCTTGACGCATTCTATGCTAGTACAAATGGTATCCAACCCCGACAACCTCAACAACAAGAGTATTCCCATTCAGCTCGGTCAGATGATTCGCCAACATCAGTTTCATTGTTTACCAACTGAACACCCTATGGATCACATTGATAATTTTAAGGATATTTGCAGTACTACTCAGCTTAATGGAGTATCAAAGGATTTCATGTAATGCAAACTGTTCCCTCACTCTCTAGATGAGAGAGCCCTTCTCTGGTTGAAGCCCCTACCTGCTGGTTCTATTGTAACTTGGGATGAATGAAAATCCAAGTTCCTTACTCACTTCTTCACAACTACCAAGACCAACTCTTTGCGAAACAAGATATCTGGATTTCAACAAAGTCCTGTAGAGTAATTTTATGAAGCCTAGGAACGATTCAAGGAACATTTTTGTGACTTCCCATATCATGGTTTCTTAGATGTAAGTCGCCTCAACACTTTCTACAGAGTAATAAATAAGAAATATCAGATGTCCTTAGGTACAAAAATTGATGGTGATTTCATGACTAAGCTGTCCTAGATGCCTATCGGCTGATACAGAACCTAGCTATTAGTAATAGCAATCACTGTCTACATTTTGATAGAAGAACCAAGGGAACTACATCTGCAAACTCTAAACTTTCAGAAATGAAGGGACAAGTCTGAGAGATGAAAGGGCTCCTTACTCAACTTCTCAAGAACCAGAGCCGGAAACATGTCAGTTATGCTGAGGACCTAGAAGTTGATTGCTTTGCTTTTCAAGAGCAAAATACTGAAGGAGTTGAAAAGGAGGTAAGATACATCAATAGCCAAGGTCAAAGGGTCTACAATCAAGGGTACAACCAAGGATACAATAAGAATCATCCAAATCTCTCTTGGAGAAGCACTAATGTAGAAAATCCTCAAGATCAAGTCTACCCAACTCAGCAGCAAAAGACTTTTGTGCATAACTCTAATTCAGGTGGTTTTCAACAAACCTCTCAGCCTGTATTTCAAAAGCACCTCCACCACCATCTTAGCAAAGCAACTTAATCAAGATGATGTTCAAACAACTTTTGGAAAGGCAACAACAATCCCAAAGAGAAGTAAAGGAACTAAACAAAAAGTTTGAAGTTCTATCTACTCATGCCAAACATGTTGATACTCAAGTTGCTCAGACTTCTCAAGCTGTGAAAAGACAAGTTGGTGTATTTCTTGGGAAACTTAAAGACAATCCGAAAGGCTATAGAAAAGGATGAGATAGAATGAGGTGCAGAAAAATTTGTTGAAGAAGTTATAGGAAAGGATGCAAAAAAAGTTGGTGAAGAAGTTGTAGAAAAAGATGCAGAAAAAAGTGTAGAAAAATTTGCCTAGAAGATGGACTGAGGGATCCAGAATAGACGGAGGGGTCCAATTGTGCCGGATGATCTAGACCGACTAATCCAAACGCGCAAAAAAATCCCAAAGAATTTAGACCGATCTGTCCAGTCTGGACCGACCAATCCATATATGCAGAAAATCCCAAAAATATAGACCAGGGGATCCAGACCTGGACCGACAGGTCCACCGACCTGCGAGAATTTTGAATATTTTCCATATTTACAAAATTGTCCTCAATCCTATCCAACTTTTCCTATTTTAATTTATTTTCCTTTCTACTATAAAAGCCTTTTGGCTAGGTATTATTAGAGACTAAGCTTTTATTATTCTAAGTTTTACTAAGGGAGACAGATCCAGAACCCTGTATTTGGGAGAAGTTTCTCTAAACCCTTGTTTAATATCTATTCTTGTTTTATGATTATGAGTTCTTCTTTGATATTGATTTGTGTTTACTTTTCAATGTCTGAGTAGTTTTCTAGTTAGGTTTTAGGGTTTCCTAGGGAAACCAAGTTTGAATGTTAGGGTTTAACTTAAAGGATTAAAATTGTTAGGTTCTTAATCTAGACTTATTCTTAATGCTTTAATTAGATTAGTCATCTAATTCATTGATATTATGTTGATAAATGCAAAGAAATTTGGTTTAGAGATCTGATCTATTCTAGATGAATAAGTGTTCTTGTTTGCGAGAGTATTGTCCTTAATGCTTATGAACAATTGAATCAGAATTTAATACTTGATTGAATTATCAAAATACGATGAGATTTTATCTTTAGTAATTCGAACATAGGGTTTAATACTTCGAGATGAGATTATTATATTGTTGTCTTTCATGTTGAGAACTATTTTTAAAGTAAAATCTTGCATGTTAACCCGAGATTTTAAACATGATAACCTGTGGTATTCCCTATTACCTGGCGTTTTTAGTTTATTGTTTACAACTTTGTTATTTTTTATTATTGCTTTAATTCAGTCACAACCATCTTATTATTATGTCTTAGCCTGTTTTGAAATTGAACTGGAAGTCACGCTATCTGGTCTCTATGGGATTCGATCCTATCTCTACTCTTGTGATATGTTCTTTGCAGTGTAGTTTAGTATTTAAATTTTGTCTCTATCATTCGACTAAACCAAGCTCTAGGTGCATGCTTAAGGCCGTAGAGAGCTTTGTGTAGTTTATAGATTTGCTTTTTTCATTCTCAACCTCAATCACTCCTTAGACACGTAATGGGAAGACCAATCTCTTTCTCTACTGCATTTTTGAATTGGTTAAACATTGTGAGTGCATCTGCTTTGTAGACTAGGAAGTGAACCCAAGCCTTCCTACTGAAATCATCAATGAAATATATCAAATACCTCTTTCCTCCAGTTGAGGTTGGTGATATTGGTCCACATATGTTAACATGAAGCAATTCTAGCTTCTTTAATGCTCTCCAATTAGCTTTTCGTGGCATATTCTCTCGATGTTTCTTTCCTTTTAAACAATCAATGCAAGTGATTTCAGTGTTGGTAATAGCAGGTAATCCTCTCACCATGTTTTTGTTCTTCAGAGTTCTCAATCATGTATAACTAAGATGACCATATCGCATGTGCCACAACTAAGAATCTTCTTGTGTTGTATCACACTGTCGACACATAGTTGGCTTGTTGTGTTTCTTGTTTGAGAATAACATGAACATCTGATTTGAAGACATGTTGATCAGTATGATTAAGCCTTTGATAGGATGGTATATTTTTCACTCATCATCTTTAACTAGTACTACTAGACCTTTCTCTTGAAGTTGTCCAACACTAAGAATATTATTCTTCAAATCTGGTACGTAAAATACATCTTGCACAAGATGATCAATTTCATTAAGTGAGAGTCTCACGTCTCCCTTTCCCATAATCTCCATTGTTGTGTGATTTCATAACTTGACTATTTTCTTGATTCCCTTTTTAATTTTACAAAACAAAGACAGGTCACCACACATGTGATTACTGCAACCAGAATCAATTAATCACACATCTTTTTCTTCTTGTTTCAATGGCTCAACAAAAGCCATCAGCATCATTTCCTCTATTTCATCAACCTTTGCGTAATTTTCCTGTCTTGCTTGGTTTGGGCATTCATATTGGAAGTGCCCAAGTTGGTGAAATTTATAGCATTTAATTGTTGCCTTTTTGAATGCTTTACCACCTCTTCCTCTTCCTCTTCCTCTTCCTCCACGGAAGTTGCTAAATCCAAAAGTTGCTTAAATGTATCCTTGTTGGTGATTGTTTTAAGAATTGTTTTGTCCAAGGCTTGGAACAAATAATTTTTAGCCTTCAAATCCTTGAGTTTCAGTTCCTCCAGTGTCTTCTTCTCCAACGCAGTCATATGCGCTTCATTCACTGGTTCTGGAAAACCAGTTTCCACAACAGTCTAATACTCCTTGGATTGAAGCAGATTCTCCATGACAAAGCTCCCATGATTATAGTCACCGTCAAACCTTAGGATTGCTAGTCACAAAAATGCACCATTTCCTTATGATCTCATTCTCTCTTATCTCTCTGTTTGAAGTTTGCTCTGATACCAGATTATTATTGTTTAAGAAACAATTGCTGAATAACTTCAATAATTCATAAAAGAAAGAACAATGGCTATATAGCCTTAGAGGAATCATTCCAAAGAACGTGAAGCAAACTAATCCTAAAAAATAGGTAAACATGGGTATAACACTAATCCACTTATATGAAACAAATAACTGACTCAGTGATGACTTGAACCGCCAATAATAAGCTAATTCCTAACAATTTATACGTAAATTTTTTTGAAACTAGTTGGAGGCTTTGATTCCATGCCTATTCACAAGTGTGACTTACAAACTAAAATATGATATGTTGGGTTTAACATGTTTCTTAATCCTTTTTATTCCATTTTAGATAGATTCACTTGCATTTATGTGTATATGGGTTGCATTTGTGTTGCATTTGTGTTGCATTTGATGTTATAGATGATGGAAGTGGATGAAAATCATTGGATGGAAGAAAAGAGCTTCAAAGATTAAAAAGGAGACAAAAGGGTTTATACCGGTTTGCCATACAGGTCTAGGCAAACCGGTATAAAGAAAAAACAAAGATGAAGGCTCGTACCAGTCAGGGAAAACCGTAGCAACAAAGAAATATGTTGATACCAGTTTGACATATCGGTTTGGTCAAACCGTTATCAGGTCAATTTTCTTAACATTTCTACTTTTACCAAAATTTTACTCAATTTCAATTGGCTTAACTCATTTTTTTGGGTTAACCCAATACCATTTTAAGAGAGTATAAATATGTTTTTAGACCTAATTTAGAGAGAAATTTTATTCCACTTTGTTCTAGTTTCTACTCTTGTGTGAAACCTTGAATATCTCGTCTTTAATCTAGTTTATTTATTATTTTTCTTGTTTATTGTTTGATTAATGTTATTGATCATGGGTAAATATGTGTTATTTGATGTTTCACACATGATTGATGAGTAGTCCTCTTTAGACATGGATTAGGTAGATTATGATGATTAAATGATAGAATGTGATGCTTAGGGCTTAGATTGTTTGAATCATCACATTACAAGAAAACACGCTATGACTGACAGACTAATCCATCAATAGCCCATCAGAAGTAACTAATTTTGACATATTATCGACTGATCATGTCCGTCAATTCTAGGGCGTCAGTAATGATAATCCATCAGTAATCCATTAGCAATTACTGACAGATTATCGACGGATTAATTACTGATGGATTATCGACGAGTGACATATGTTGGTATTTATCCGTCAATAGTCCGTCAGTAATTACCGACGGATTTGTCTGTCAATAAGCATCCATCAAAATCTGTCAGTATTAACTGACGGATTAGTGAACGTTGTTTATAAGTTATTTTTAAAATATATATATATATATATATTTAATTTTTTATTTGATTAAAATATATATATTTAACTAAATTATAATTAATATAATAAAATTATTTTAATAAAATGAAAATTTTTAATAAGATTTTAAATAAAATTACAAAATTATGTAAATGTAATTGTTTTTAATTACAAAAACAAAACAATAATAAAAACAAAACTATTGTTGATCGAGCCACTCCAATATTGCATCCATCGTCTCCTACATCTTCGCCAGTCAGCTCTGCTCATCTTGACGTGCTGCCACCAAATTTCCACCGTCTTCTTCAGGGTCTTTTCTCCGCATCTACTCATCCCTGGTAGGATCCCTCGCCTCTCTGGATCCTGGAAAACAATATCCGGCCATGTTCCCAAATATAAACACGTGCCCCTTCAACTACTTCGTCGTATGAAAAAAAACCAAAATAAAAATGTTAGGATAGATATGATGAATCATTAAAAATAATCTTATAATAAAACTTACCTCGGTGACCATCTCGTACTGTATCTCGAGCGGAATATCCTCACCCTTCGATTTCTGCTGAGTCGCCCTCATCTCCTCTATAATCCTCTTGGACATCTCAACTACCTCGTTAGCTATGGGATCCTGAAGTTGTTATGTCTTCTTGTTTGTGTGAATGTCCTCTGTAAGCTCAATGGAGGTCGCACGCCACCCTTTCTTACGCAACTATTTAAATATTTAAAGGTTTAGTTAGATCTAGATTTGATTAAAAGATTAAACTAACTATTTGAATGTGTAATCATGCCAGCTCCGGATCACGAGTGATCGAACTCTTAGCACCCAAGTTTGTAGACGCAATACCTCTACCGTCGCGGGTGCTATACCGGTTCTTATTTTTTGTCATTGATAATTTTTCAATCTTAAGTTCATCCCAATACTGAACAAGATCTGGGAAAAGGCTCTCATGCGTCTCCTTAGCCTTCTTGCCTTGCTTCTTCCACGTAGTCTACCAGGGGTGGAAGTGGTTGGTGTAAACTTGTGCCGCCTTCCTCCTGAACTCAGTCAGGACCAAACCGGTGATAGATGGACGCCGGTTGAATTCTTGCTATATGATAACAAATTTGAAATTTAGTTAGACAATGTTTAGTTTTGTGTTTAGTTACTTTTAATTTTTTAAAAATTCTTTACCGCAAAGTGTCACAACCATAGCTCCTGGTCATCTTGTGGCTTCTCGACGAACTTCAGATATGCCTTCTTTAGGAGATTGTGCATCATTCTCATGATGCACTTAGTCATGTCGTTGTCTGTTGGAACCGGAATTCACACTGTCGATTTCCATTAGTTAGGAAAAATCAGAGAAACCCACATTTTCCCATAGATCCCAGAATTATGTGAGTCAAACATAAATAAGATCAAAACACGACAATAAGTAATAAAAAGACGAGTTTAAGACAGCTTCTTATCCCGAATTAGAGCATGATACAATCAGGTGATAGCCTGGGCCAAAAGAACTATTGGCAAGTATCCTAGATCTAACAACAGAGTCTTTGAATAACCTAATTGAGTTGCAGCTCACTAGTAAGTACTAGAAAAATAATTTATGGCCCTAAGTATTATAGTGTGGAGAATTTAGCGTCTTTGTGTTCTTCCTCTTCATCTCTTTTATATAGGCTCCAAGGTTTGTTCGTCTTCCTTTTCTGTTTTCATTCTTCTACGGAAATATTTTTTTCCGTATTTCTTCCATTTCTTCACGACTTGCAGGACAAGTTACGACGGTCATTGTGCTTGGGCCAAATCCTCTTCTAAAATCATAACTGGGCCATTATCGTGTTTTAGGCCTTGTTGGGCCGTTTTATGGTTTAAGCAATTTTTATGATTCTTATCGGAGAACCAGCCTTTCGTACAATGATACAATAGAAACCTTGAGAAGCGGTAATATCGACCATATAGGTGAGATAACGTTGGCGTTTAAGTTAGCTGTTATCGTTTCATACGACTGATAGATACAGACGCGTCCTTATGACCAATTTGAAGAAAGATGGTTTTAATCGTACAGTTAAGATACTCTTCGTTGTTTTAGCTAACCATAATCGTTTTATACAATTTACTCCATACGAAAAAAAATTATGATTCTTTCGTAAGTCGAATGAGATAATTATATATGTAAGGTAACTTCAGTGTTTTAGATAACCGAAAATATTTATATGATTAATTCGGGACTTATACGATAAGAACAAGTTTTACGGTATTTATTTCAGAATTCTAATGGAAACTTGGAATAATAAGAAATGAGAGATGGGGGTTCGAGATAAAGTCATCTCGCTAGTTGGTGAGCTGAACATGCGTTGTCTAGCTCACCAAATGGTGAGCTGAACTTGTGCAATTTAGTTGGCCAATTGGCGAGCTGAACGTCCGTTGTTCAACCTATGTGTTTTCATTTGTCTGTAAACAGTATTCTAAACTAAAGCGTTTATCTGAAGATTTCAATTTTTGTTCCAAATAGATATGTCGAGTTCTTTCATATTTCTCGGACATTGATTTTGAGTATGCTAGCTTTGACCCCAACATTGGACGTAAGTGGATTATCTTGTCTCGTTAAAACCTTAGCGATAGGAAAACCCGGTGGGATAAAACCTTCTCGACTAAGGAAAAAAAGTATAGAGATAATTGCTCAGCTATTTAACAATTGTTATCTGGTTTTTCCGAAACATATTCATTACAATTTTTCAGAAGTACCGTGGCTTAGTTAGTTTGTTCCGTTGATCGACTGGTGCGGTTTGATGTTCGGATCAACGGTTGTGAGGCATCGATCTTTTTGTGACCGTATTTTCCCCAACAGTTAGCCCCCCCCAGCTCGTAAGAATCATTGGAATGTTCTTGTGAGGTATTAAGTTAGGTAAGTTTGGCAAGTTAGGCAGAATTAATGGTTCGAAAGTCCGAAAGTGTATAGTAAAAAACTTCCTTATAAATTTGAGAAGTTACTTTTTTAAACTTCACTCATCCACTTTCGAAGAAATTTCCAAAGGTAGAAAATATTTACTCTCTCAATCCTTTGTTGTTTTCTCAAATTCATTATGCACGGGGGGTTGCTGCGAATGCATTGCTGTCGATTTTTAGCCCTAAACCCTTACAAATTCAAGTTGAGGGCGTTGTGCTGAAGATTGAATTTCTGAGACATTTGATTGTTTCAGAGAAGGTAAGGGCATATTGGCATGAAACAAGTGGCATAGAGGCTCCAACTCCCGAGTTGTGGTGTCTGTCGAGGCGATCTGGAAGTGCGATTGGCTCGTTTTAAGGCTGAGAGACTCAAGGAGGAGAACTCCTGTTTGAGGAAAGAGATCAAAGAGTCAGTGCTGAAGCAAGTGTCCCAGATTTACCGCGCAATCAGATGCGGTAGACTTGAGGTCGCCTCGATTGTGGAGGACTCTTCGACTTGATTTGCGCACGGTTTCGATTGGTTGGAGCATGCGCATCGAACCCTTGGGGGTACCACGAATTTTGTGGTTCCATGAGTTCTTTGTATCGTACTATGTTTCCTAATTACATGTACGACATCGAGATGAAAAAGATGTCTGGGTATATGGACAAGTGCAGGAGTCTCTGATCCCTCTGATCGAAGTAGAGATTTGGGAATGCTGGGCCCTGATCCCTTTTCTCTAAACTTGTAGGAATCTAGGACTGTGACGGGTGGTGAAGAGGAGGCATAGGACCAGGATCCGAGACTGTGCGGTGGGTCTTGTTCTAGCCTTTTTTATTTCGACTCGTAAGGAGCGTAGGTTTGCATAAAGGGAGTATGTTCCCTGTTTTGTATATACTTTTGGTTGAGTGTGGGCATTTTAAGTTTAGTAGGATCAGCCGTATGGGACTTCGAATCCCTAACGCCTAACGGATTTTTGTAAGTTACATTATGTGAATATATGATTAATTGTTGAAACAAGATTACGAGTAGTCACTTCGTATCATATTCTCTGATTGTCACTTTGTTTGCTTATCCATTTCAGATGGGAGTTTTCAAAGAGTCTCACTTTTGACTCTTATGGACTTACGTACATGAGAGATGAGAAACATTTAGAGATCTCGTATCAGTTAGATACTATGTCTGGATATGTTAGAGACTAGTGTGCTCGGTTTAGGGCAACACCTAGTTTTACTCTCAGTTTTAGGGCGTGCGGTGACTATCTCGGCTTACTTATCCCATTTGTGATTTTAACCTGATTCTGTTTCAATATTGGAGTCTACGATAGACTCCAATTGATAAGGAACTAAGCATCTCTTCGAAGACAATTTTTAAGTCGGTCGGAAGTGCTGACCAAAATTTTGGTTTTTATAGCGTTTTTATCCTTGTGGCAGATGTATGAGAATGGTAAGCTTATAATTTATTCCTAAAACTATACTTTAAAGACAGATCAATGTAGCACCGTAAAGGATCGAATCCACAGAGACCAGAAATCACAATTTTCAGTTTAATCTCAATTCAAGCTAACACAGAATAATAAGACCAGACACTTACTCATCTAGACTAGGTCAGATCTCTAAATCAAATCCCTTTGTGTTTATCAATCTAAAATCAATGAACTAGTTAACTACTCTAAATAATGCATTAATAACATATCTAGACTGAGAACCTAAAAATTGTTATCCCCTTATGGTAAATCTAACAATCAACCTGATTTCCATGGGAAACCCTAAAACCTAACTAGTGAACTACTCAGACATTGAAAAGTAAACACAAATCAGTGCTTTGACAAACACATAACTACAATCAAAAGATAAAAATAGATATTGGAATATAACCAGGGTTCAGAGAAAACATCTCCCAAATACAGAGTTTCAGAATCTCCTCTCCCTCAGTAAAATCTATAAATAAAATAAAGTTTAATGAAATAAAACCTAGCTAAGAGGTTTTTATAGTGTTAAAAGAATATTTAAATAAAGTATAAAAGTTAGATATACTTGAGGACTCTAAAACAAAAATAAAATAAAAAATCTTTAGTTTTCTCACATGTTCGGTGGATCGATTGATCTGGCTTCTTCGGACGCTTTGGATCGATCGATCTAGGTGTGGATCGATCAATCTAGGTGTGGATCGATCAATCTATATCTTCTGCTTTTGTCTGCGTTATTTTGGATGCGTGGATCAATCGATCGAAGGGTGGACCGATGATAGTAGGGATTTTACTCCTATATGGGGCTATCAATCAACCCACGTTGTAGTATGGGCTTTTATGTCAATCCATAATGGCAATATACTAAGGAGTGAGAATGTATTGGATGCTTTAAAGTCAAGCTGATGTTAAAAAGGGTTTGGTTGCTAAAGGGTCCTAAGTGCAACGAAAGTAAAAATGCATAAAACAGAAAAATGCTTCAAACACTTTGGATGCAAAACAGAGTAAATGCAAGAAAGGTAAAATGTGCAATCAATGGTAAGGTCGTTCCTGAGGACAAAGGGTAACTGACTTTGGGAATCCATCTTGGGTTACCTAGGTACCTAACATACCTCAAACAATGAGCTGACCCCTAGACAGTAGTTCTACTAACAATCAATTCCAATGTCTTGGCACTGAATCTCAAGCAAAGTAATCATAGACTCAAATGTCGTCATAGACGATGACTACCTAGCAGGCATTAACCTCTACTACCCTAGCTAACTCGTTTCCCA
>OVBE01008307.1:5306-17351 GCA_900406425.1 Iberis pinnata
AGGGGGTTGCAGAGATTCGTTTCCCCTTCTCTATGAATAAATTTGGGAAACGAGTTAGCTAGAGTAGTAGTGGTTAATGCCTGCTAGGTAGTCACCGTCTATGATGGCAGTTGAGTCTGTGATTGCTTTGCTTGAGATTGGTTGCCAAGGAATTGGAATTGATTGTATGTATAGCTACTGTCTAGGGGTCAGCTCATTGTTTGAGGTATGTTACGTACTTAGGTAGCCCAATATGGATTTCCAAGTCAGTTACCCTTTGTCCTCATGAACTGCTTTACATTGATTGCACTTTTACCCTTTCTTGCTTTTACTCTGTTTTGCATCTAAAGTGTTTTAAGCCTCTTTCTGTTTTATGCTTTTTATGTTCATTGCACTTAGGACCTTTTAGCAACCAAACCCCTTTTTAAAATTTAGCTTGACTTTAAAGCATCCAATACATCAAATTGCTTAGTACACTCCCATTATGGATTGATAAACCCATCTACACTAAAACGATGGGTGATTGATACCCAATAGGCTTCAAAACCTGTTATCAATTATTCAGGTTTCTTTCAGATTCTTATTCACCCAGATGACCAAAAGAAGACAACATTCACATGTCCATTTGGTATCTATGCATATCGTAGAATAGATTTTGGGTTGTGCAATGCTCTAGCAACTTTTCAAAGATGCATGATGTCTATTTTCACTGATCTAATTGAAGACATCATGGAAGTGTTCATAACGATTTCTCTGTCTATGGATCTTCCTTTGATGTTTGTCTTGCTAATTTGTGCATGGTCCTTCAGAGGTGTGAGGAGAAACACTTGGTGTTTAATTGGGAGAAGTGTCATTTTATGGTGACCAATGGAATTGTGTTAGGACACAAAATCTCTGCGAACGGTATTGAGGTTGATAGAGCTAAGATTGAAGTTATGACTAACTTGCAGGCACCCAAATCTGTAAAAGATGTTCGCAGCTTTCTATGACATGCTTGTTTCTACAGGAGGTTCATTCAGGACTTCTCAAAGATCGCCAGACCTCTTACCAAGCTATTGTGCAAAGAAGTCACATTTGAATGGGATGATGAATGCCAAAGCGCTTTTCTCGCGATTAAATGCGCCCTTGTTAGTGCTCCAATAGTCCATCCACCGGATTGGGATTTGTCTTTTGAGGTAATGTGTGATGCCAGCGATTATGCAGTAGGTGCCATTCTAGGCCAGCGAAAGGACAAGAAACTTCATGTGATCTATTATGTCTCAAGAACACTAGATGGAGCTCAATGCAATTATGCAACCACTAAGAAGGAATTACTAGCAATAGTATTTTCTTTTGAGAAGTTCAGATCCTATCTAGTAGGATCCAAAGTAGTAGTCCATACCGATCATGCAACTTTAAGGTATCTCCTGAACAAAAGGATGCTAAACCCAGATTACTACGTTGGATTTTGCTTTTACAGGAATTTGACTTAGAGATTAAGTACAAAAGAGGGATAGAGAATGGAGTTGCAGATCATTTATCTAGATTGAGAGTAGAAGATAAGATTCGCATTGATGATAACCTCCCTGAGGAACATATCTATGCTATAAGCACTAGAGTGGATGAGAACCCCTCTACCTCTAATCGATCTAAATCTGCAGTAATTACTCCTTGGTTTCGTGATTTTTCTAACTATCTTGCTGCTGATGTTAAACCACATGACTTTACATGTTAACGAAAGAAGAAGTTCTTAAGGGATGTCAGACACTACTACTGGGATGAATCTTATCTTTACAAGCTATGTTCAGATGGGATGTTCCAAAGGTGTCTG
Source organism: Iberis pinnata (assembly GCA_900406425.1). NCBI lineage: Eukaryota > Viridiplantae > Streptophyta > Magnoliopsida > Brassicales > Brassicaceae > Iberis > Iberis pinnata. The sequence goes on from OVBE01008307.1 coordinate 7,096, forward strand.
CCTGAAGAGGACATTCAGAATGTCTTATACCATTGCCATGGTTCTGATTATGCTGGTCACTTTGCTACATTCAAGACTGTTATTAAGGTGCTTCAAGCCGGTTTCTGGTGGCCTACAATGTTCAAGGATGCCCATGCTTACATCTCTTGTTGTGATTCATGCCAAAGACAAGGAAACATATCAAAACGCAATGAGATGCTTCAGAACTTCATCGTAGAAGTAGAAGTCTTTGATGTGTGAGGAATTGACTTCATGGGTCCTTTCCTTATGTCTCATAAGAATCTTTATATCTTTGTTGCTGTTGATTATGTTTCTAAGTGGGTTGAAGCGATTGCTAGCCCCACTAATGATTCTAAGGTTGTGCTAAAGATGTTTATATCTGTGATTTTTCCCAGGTTTGGAGTACATTGAATCGTAATCAGTGATGGAGGCTCTCATTTCATAAATAGAGTTTTCGATGGGTTACTAAAGAAGCATGAAGTTAAACATAAAGTGGCTACACCGTATCATCCTCAGACTAGTGGTCAAGTTGAAGTTTCAAACAGGGAGATCAAAGCCATCTTGTAGAAAACGGTGAATGGATCCCGAAAGGATTGGTCTTTGAAACTGGATGATGCTCTTTGGGCTTACAGAACAACATTCAAAACCCCTTTAGGTATTATTCCTTTCAATCTAGTTTATGGAAAAGCTTGTCATCTACCTGGAGAACTGGAGCATAAAGCTGCTTGGGCTGTCAAGTTGCTGAACTTTGACATAAAGATCGTAGCAGAAAGACGTCTAATTCAATTACATGAGTTGGAAGAAGTTCGACACATAGCCTATGATAACTCAAGAATTTACAAAGAACGGACCAAAGCTGCTAATGACAAGAAGATTATTCCACGCGATTTTCAACTAGGTGATCAAGTGTTGCTCTATAACTCTCGGCTGAAGCTGTTCCCTGGTAAGTTGAAATCTAGAAAGGTCTGGACCATTTACGGTCAAAGAAGTGAGACCATACGGTGTGGTTGTTCTATTTGATCGCCAATGTGGTGAGTTCGTTGTGAACGATCAAAGGTTGAAGCCTTATCTAGCTACTTTAGAGCTTTCAGAGGTAACTGACATACCTCTTGCTGATCCTACCTCGAATTAGAGGTAAGTACCGTAAAGCTATTAATGTTAAACAAGCGCTGAGTGGGAGGCAACCCACTGTTTTTAGAGTCTTCGTTTATTTCTTTATTAGTTTGAGTCAGTCCCATTATTAGTTATTAACCTGTTAACTTTAGTTTTGAGTTTATGAGTGTCTTAGCAATCAAATGCAAGGAGAAAGAAGTGTTTTTGGAGTCGGAGGTTCAGACCGACCGGTCCACCCATGGACTGATCGGTCCAGCCCATCAGGGGATTCCGTAGCTTTCAGACCGATCGGTCCAACATCCCTGGTCTATTTCTTTAATTCAGACCGATCGGTCTGAGCCCAGGTAAACCAAAAAATCGAATTTTTAATTTTGATTTTAACAGTATTTAACCCCAATCACTTGAATTAAACCGATTTCCCCCTTTCCCTACCTTCCAACTCGAAACCCACCTCTTCTTCTTCCCCTTCACTTCCCTCTTTCTCACAAAATCTCCATTCATTCTCCCTTGGTTTTCTCCACCAATCTCCATCGATTTTTGTTGTTTTTGGGTTTCTTCAACTTGATTTCTTTGGGCTTATCTCTTTACTTCACCCCCTTTGCTCGATTTCACCAAAGGTATGTCTCCATCCCCTCGTTTGCTTTGAATCCGAAATTGACCTAGGGTTTGGGGGTTTTCACGAAATTGGGTAGTTCTATGGTGAAATTTTGCACTATTACACCTTATTTGCCTTTCCTAAGTAGTATTGATGGATGCATGATAGTATTTGCTTGAGAATGGATTTTTGATTTCCGCTTTGATGAACTTGGGAAATTTGATGCTTGTTGACAATATTGCTCTTGTTTCTATGTGATTACTTTAATTTAGGACTAGTAGATGCTTAATGACTATGATTCCTGCTAATTTCTTGGTTAGTATTGCTTGATCATCTCTTGTCTATTCTCTAAATAGTGTACATTGTTTTGATAGTCACATTTGCAACATAATGGTGTGATACTTCTTGATGGTTGCTTCATGTGATTGATTGTTTGGTTTGGAATTGTCACATGGTTGGTTCACATGTCTCTCTTGCTAATATGTCGTTATTATTGCTCAATTAATGTGAACCATAAGCTATTTGTGTTTGTGAATTGAATGAACACTCATTCTCTTTTGAGTCTTGTTTCTTTTGCAGATGTTTCAGAATCAAACCACTGCCACCGGACGTCCGAAACGGAATTGCACTACCAAACCAACCAACCCTCTACCATCTCCTTCCGGCGAACCATCTACAAAGCGCACCAAACAAAGCACACGAGTCGATAAGGGAAAGGGAATTGCTTCTGATGTACCCATTGATCCTAGCTTGTGTGCAGCCCCTTGGCCTAGACCAGCAAAGAAATGTTTCAATATCAACCTCGATGTCACTTCTGGGACATTTTCCACTGATCAGAGATGGACAAACCGCGTCTTAGGACCGGTTTGGGATGATTTTGACTCACTCTTCTACAACTGCTTATTGCAGTCTGATTTTAGGGCTTCCCGGTTCGTAGACAAAGACACACTGGCTAGTTTGGATCTCTTGGATGATGTTACTATGATGCTTGAGCAAGTTGGTTTTGAAGGTTTCCCGTTCACCGCTTACCCGCTTTACACGGATCTTGCTCGACAATTCCTTGCCTTAGTCCGCCTTCGCCACATCAACCCGAAGGCACCTCGAGTTGATGAGACTTATCTTTATTTCATTGTCCTTGGGAAGTACTACGAATTGACCATGCAGACTTTGTGTGAGATTATGGGATTTTTCACGATTGGCTACAAGCGGTTTATGACCGAGTTTACGGAGCACCAGGCCTTATGGGATCTTATTGCTAGGGGAAACTTTAAGTCTAGAGCAGCCAAGCAGGCTAGGATTCGCAACCCTGCCATCCGCATCTTTGCCCGGATTCTCAGTCTCCTTTTCTATGGAAAAGATGATGCAGGTTCTTTGCGTGAAGCCGAACTTGAGTTCATTCATTTTGGTATAAGCCAATTGACCGGGTCCATCTATGTGGACACACAGAAGAAGGAATTGCACACCAACTTGTGTTTTCTCTTTTCCAAGACTCTTGTTGAGCGCAAAACCTTCGCTTTAGCTAACCCTACACGTATTGAGGTGATAGGGAGTCTTATTACTCCCATTTTGGAGCATATTGGCCTTCTGGTTCAGCTTTTCAAGTGCAAAAAGGAGTTATTATTCATGGACATGGCTTACTTGAGGACTGCTGGTATGTTCGGGAAGAACAACATCTACAAGTTCACCAACCTCTCTAGTGCACCTCTACGATGCCTTCTCTCGAACTCTGAGATCACAAGACTTGTCTCCATCGATAATGTTCGCTTCCTACCCGGTCTGCAACACTTGCTAAAGGGTTCAACTGGCACTACAATTGTTCTTTTGCTATCCGGTGGACCCAGTCGCAACCATCCTTGTTCTTCTCATGCGCAGGTACCTGATTCTGACTCTGATGAGCAGGTTGATTATAGTGAGTTTGAATTACCCCCACGCCGAGCTGACATGACTCCCGACGAGAAGATGGAGTGGATTATGACTTCTCAGGAGCGCAACAATGCGATGATGAGGCGCAACAATAGTTTGATGAGGCGTCTCAAGAAGACTATTTCGAGACTTCGTCCTTCTTGTTACCGCTCCCCGTCTCGTGAGCGCCAGCACAGCGATGAGGATTTGGAGCATGCTTTTGCGGCAGCACCTGTGAGCTCAGCTAGAGCCAATTCTGATGACGATTCACTCTCGGACGACATCCCACCACCTGATGACTCTACCCCATTCGACCCACTCACTCTTTTCTTCTGATGAGTCTAGGCTATGCTCTCTTGAACTCATGTTATTTTCTTTTTATTTTAGACTTGTGTATTTTTCTTATTTTCTCCTTCTCTCTGATTTATTTTCACATCGGGACAGTGTGAAGTAAGTCTGGGGGAGGGACTATGTACTAGCGCGGATCTAACGTTTATTTTGGATGTTTGTCAGAAATGATGAAATTTTTCAATTTTTTGTTTTTGAATTCGCTGAGTCTCTAGTCGAAATAACCATGATCAAAACCGATGATGATAATTAGCCAAGTGTGGGTATGGTTTTCGATCTTTATGGATTACTAACTTAGATTGATTGCTTTAGATTAGGATTGGAACCCCATTACTGATTGATTGTTTCTGAAAGTTCTGGTCTTTGAAGTTATTGATGATTTGATGCTAGCTCTGCATTAATAGGACTTAATCTGAATTTGAAATATTCTTTGTCTATGGTGTTGATTTACTTTGAGAATTAGGTGCTTTGCTCTTCAATGTTCTGTAAAGCCGAAAATGGTCCAGGTCCTTTCTCTTTCTCCCTTATGAAAAAAGAAGAAAAACCGGTTTAGAAAAATTGTTGAAAGCGTGACCTTGAAGTCCATAGTCATTTCCGGGGCTATTGAAAAACAGTTAGAATCATGAAAACGCAGAAAAATGCGAACATGAAAAGAAAAGAAAAATGCAAAAAGTGCGAATCTTTAGAGAAAAAGAAGTGAGAAAGGGAGAAAAAGGATCAAGACCGGAAGTCGGTTGATGCTCTGTTTGGTATGGGCATTTCGATAGAAAAAACATTTGAGTAAACTGATTGATATACCATAGATGAGAATGCAAGTGTTTGTACTTAAATGAATTTAAAGAGCTGGTTGATTTGATTTAATACTTCATTGATTTGGGATTTAGAGTAGGAAATTGCTTAATTAGTTCAGTGGTGGTAAACAGTCTACTCTAGGTAGTTGTTTGAGATTGGTGTCTTTTGGGATTTGAAACTGTGCTTATGGTTGTTGAGGTTTTGTGAGTTTCGGTGTGGTCCCTTTCAAACCCCTTCTCCGGATTAAATCTTGCTTTACTTGAGGACAAGCAAAGATCTAAGTCTGTGGGAGTTGATATTACTCAGATTCAATGCATTTTAGTGGGCATTTATGCCTGCTAGATATGCATTATCTGAGTCCCTTCTTTGCAAATTGGAACTTTCTAAAGACTTTCAGATGTTCGGGTCGATTTGGATTAAAAGTGTTGAATTGCTGATTTATTGGATGGAATCTGGCTAAGTAAAGAATTGAAGAACCAATCTGGTCTCAGATTGGTGAATTTGAAGAATTGAAGCCACGAAGACTTCAGATCGATCGGTCTGAACATCCGAAGAAAACACGAGATCCAGACCGATCGGTCTACAGCTGGACCGATCGATCCACACGTGTACGGAGAAGACAAACCGATTGGTCTGAGCCTGGACTGATCGGTCCACCATGCCTGCGAGAATTTGAGAAGTTTTCCATATATTGCAAAAGAGTCCTCAAGCTTATCCAACTTTTCCTATTTTTATTTTATTTCTTTTAAACTATAAATGCCTTTTGGCTTAGGTTATTTTAGATTACCTTTTACTTTTGCAAACTTTGAGATTTTACTGGGAGATCAATTCCTGAACCCTGTATTTGGAGAAGAAATTCTGAACCCAGTTTTTAATATATCTATTTTATTGATTTCAGTCATTTGATTGCATGTCAATGTCTAAGTAGTTCACCAGTTAGGTTTTAGGGTTTTCCTATGGGGAAAAAACAGGTTTGAATGTTAGGTTTAACATTGTAGGATTGAAATTGATAGGTTCTTAGTCTAAATTTGTTCTTAATGCATGAATTAGCTTGATCACCTAGTTCATGATTGAAGGTTGATAAATACAAAGAAATTTGATTTAGAAACCTGACCTAATTTATATGAATAAGTGTTTTTACTTGCGAGAGTATTGTTTTAAATGCTTATGAACAGTTGAATATGAATTTTAATGCATGATCGAATTGTTTTAAAGATGGTGAGAGTTTGTCTCTGGCAATTCGATCATATGGTTTAATACTCCGAGAGGAGATTATTCCACATTCGTTTTTCATGTTGAGAACTATTTTCAATCTAAATCCTGCATATTAACTTGACTTTAAACCTGAATACCTACGGATTTTCCTAATGCCTAGCATTTTATTATTATAAGTTTTTAAACCATTTTATTTACCATTTTGAATTCGATACACAATCTTTTATTCTTGCTTTAGCCATATTCGAAGTTAAAACTGAACGTGCATTTTCTGGTCTCTGTGGATTCGATACCTTGCTATAACTCTTTGAATTGTTCTATGCAGTATTAATTTAGGATTAAATTCTTAACCTACCAGCTTTTGGCAGTAGGAGGTTGCAACGATTTCATGACAACTCTACTCGATGACGTCCCTTGACCAATGCGCATGAAAGGAGTTTGCTTTGATGAGAGCACATCTCGTTTGAGTTTGGATGTATAATCCACATTTCTCCTCGAACGAACAACACCGTGTCTCATTGTCTCTCCTTTCATATTGACGCAAGCTAACAAAGGTCCCATAAAGTCACCGCTACCTTCGATCTTATCTTATGAACCTTCTGTAGAGTAAACTCTTTCCAAGATGTTGCCTCGATCGCTTCAAAACGTTGTAGGCTCTTGGACAGACTTGGAGAAGGGTCGGTTATAGGAACAACAAGGTTTGTAAACAAAACAGACATGTTAGGAACACGACGTGGTCAATTAAAACAAGATCACCCTAGCACGCTCTACCCATGCTCTGCGACCAGCGTGACAACATGGAACTGATTGGTTCTAGCAAAGATTAGAGGTTGGCTTTCACAAAGAAATACTGTTCTTTCCAGTTTTGACCTTACTCGGAGAATTCGAAAACAACTTATATTTGGGAGCTAGACGGATGTAGTAGAAACCAGTATGAAAACTGACTCCTGTTATGGTTTTGTTAATAATATCGAACGTCGTCACCATCTCGAATGTGTTGATATCAAGATTTAGATCCACCTCGGCAGTCTGCATGAGGGCAACGACGATGGTTCGGACTCCGCCAGGTGTTAGTTAAGATAAAGTGATGTTACGCCACGCGCAATATGCCACCAGGAGCTTGGGTAGGGGAAACCAAAGCCGCACGTGTTCGAAGTACTCCTCAAAAATGGAGAAGTATCTAGGCGGTGCCTTCCATGGGCGTTCCATCGGTGATGAAACCCTAAAATCAACAATCCCACAGAGTCGCATTTGAGAAAGAAGCGCCGCAACGCTTTTGGTGGTTGATCTCGATGATCTGCTCCCGTCAAGTCATCATCGTTGTCTATCATGGGGCCAATCCGGTCTCCTTAGCGACCGAAAGAAGATAACAAACCGACTTAAGAGGAGGTTCTGACTAAAGTTAGGGCTTTCGCCTTACTCTCCAGAAGGACCGAGATGTCGTGAGTGTCTGCTACGTCGGTGATGGGAGTCGTTGGAGCATCAGACGCCATTAGGAATTCAAGAAAGATTCAAAGACTTTGTCGAAAGGAAAAAGAAATTTGGGAAGAATAAGATTTCGAAGTTTACCTTTGCCAAAACAAAAGTAAAATCCCAAGAGAAATAAGGGGTATGTAAAGGTATGAACCACGAAATCCAAAAGTTGCTATGATTAAACCTACGATGTAGGAATGCACGTGGTGGAGCCCGCGTGAAAAAAGTCGTTTCACCTTTTTTGAAAATTAAAAAGGTTTTCTCGAGTGCCGTGAAGTGACATCATGACAGTTCGAATTTCCATCTCAGATCCAACAGTTCATGCTGCGCACCAAACTCCTGCATACGAGCTACGCTATGCCAAGGGGGACATACTGTTGATACCGAGGTTGTCACCTCATCAAGAACCCGATATGGAGATTTGATCAAATATATCTCATGTTGGATACATTGACATGGTCATGGGCCTCGAGCTAAGTTCATTAACTTGGGTCCGAATAAGCCTAGACCAAGGTTACAAACAGAGGATGATGTCACCTTGGTAGAAGGCGGTTAAACAAATTAATGAATATTAAAGTATAATTCCAATTATTGTTATGGAATATTTTCAAATATTTTAGAAGAATACTATGTAAAATATATTTAACCTAATTCCCTATCATATATCTATAAATAAGTAATTCTATGGTAAAAATTAATGTATTTATTAATCAATACACACAAAATAATTCTCAAAGAATAATCGGATCATTCAATTTTATTAGGTTGAATCATTAGTTCAACAATTTATAATATAAATAATCTGTTTGTTTAACTAAAACTTTAAAATTTTTAAAAAATCGAAAACAACTAAAGGGGATGAAGAGAGTCTGGAAGAGGAGGCAGAGAATGAGCTAAAGTATTTTTGTCTCTAGACATAAACGTAAGAGAAAATACATTACAAGATCTACTAAGTAGTATAATATCCGAGAGTAATACTATATTGCCTTGGTTCCAACTTATACTCAAAACTGCTACATAATATTTAAAAATTTGGCTTTGGAAAAGAATAATATGACCTGTTAATATTGAGATATAAAAATAAAAATACAGTGAGTTAACTAATATTAAACTGTCAAGTGTCAACGAATGAAATAAAGTGCAATAGTTTTTACGAAAATATTTTCCCTTATAGTCATCTGTCACGTTTCCGGTACGTGGCTTATCGATCAGGAAATGCCAAAGCCCACCTCACAAGTCACGAGTCACATCTCCAACATTTGTTTCTCAATTTTATCCTTCAAATTTGTTACAATTTGTAAAAAAAGTAAGAAGTTATCACGGAAATATAAGAAAGAAGAAGAGGAAGTTATCAAAATATGGGCCAAGCCCTTAATAGTGGTCGGTCCTATCTCTTTCTCTCCAAATGTCACAGGTCTTTTTAATGTACACATACGTATGTATATATATCTTCCATTATTGAAATATGTCGTAGATCTTGTGTTTTTTTTAAATTAATGTCTTTGTTTTGGTGTTACTTAATAAAAATGTGGAAAAGCAAAAGGGAATGGAGAAGTACAAGGGAAAGCAAATCGCTACAGCAAACGCCATGAAGAAGAAAATGACGATCAAGAATGGTCTTTTGGCGATTTCTACGGCATTGTCTCTGAAGCTGTCGAATAACTTTTGTTTCTTGGGTCTGTTTGTTTTGTTTGTGCTTTTTGATAAATTTCTTGGGTCTGTTTGTTACGTAAATCTTATTATATAAAGTTGAATATCTGATAATTATAATTTACCAGACGGTGACACATGTCTTCAATAGTTGTGATACGTGTCAAATATTTTTGGAAATAAAAAAACTGAAAGATTAAATAAAGAAATATTAAAAATAGTTTGAAAAAAACTAATATATCTTATAATTATTATTGATACTTTTCATAGAAGGATCAAGTTCTTTAGTTTCATCCACAAGTATGAAAAATGCACAAATGGAAGTTAATGGATGCATACATGTATATATATCTTATTATATAAAACGGAATATATGATAATTATAATTCACAAGATGGTGACATATGTCAGCTTTAACTTTAATGATTGTGACACGTGTCAAATATTTTTGAAACTAAAAAAACTGAAAGATTAAATAAGGAAATATTAAAATAGTTTGAAAAAAACTAAATGATTAAATAAGGAAATATTAAAAATAGTTTGAAAAAAACTAATAAGTTTATTATCAAAAAAGAAAAATATCAGTAAAAATGTAAAATATTAAAATGGAAAAACTAACGATCATATATATATATACTTTATTATATAAATTATAATATATTTAATGTGAATATGACATATAATAAATTTAATTTGAATAATGACAAAAAATAGAAAAATATTTTATTAAAAATTGTTGAATAATATTTATTATATATTATTATAATGCTATATATATATATATATATATAGTGAAAGAAAATTATGATTTCTTCTTCTTTGTTTTTAACGAAAAGAGAGAGAGAGAATTGTGAGAAGTTCTTTTCATTCATACTTCTTCCTTTACAACATACTAGTATTTATACTAGTTTGTAATTTTGTCTTATACTAAAACTTACTGAGCAAGTATGAAGTAGATAATGATATTATCTACATAAATGAATAATCATCCAATTTTATAATACTCCCCCTTGATTATCCATTTAGAGATTATGTACCGCCTCGTTAAAAATCTAATCATGGAAAAACCCAGTGGGATAAAAACCATGACGAGGAAAAAAGAGTACAGTATCACAATCTCCCCCTCGAAAGGACGGGTATAAACTTCTTTTCATAAGTCACGTAGATG
>OVBE01008308.1:0-17351 GCA_900406425.1 Iberis pinnata
GGTACGTGCCTGTGTTTTAAGATGCTTCTGGTCATCTCAAGTAACGTTATATTCCTTTTCTCTACCACTTCGTTTTGTTGTGGTGTGTATGGGGTTGTTAGATGTCTCTTGATTCCCTTTTCTTCACAAAACCTTTGAAATTCGGCGGACATAAACTCACCTCCTCTATCAGTGCGAAGACATGTGATCTTTTCTCCCGTCTCTGCTTTGATTTTTATTTTGAATCTTTTAAATTTTTCGAAAGCTTCACTCTTCTCCTTTATCAGAATCGTCCACATATATCTTGAGTGATCATCGATCAATACAAATATGTATTTATTATTTGCGGCCATAGAGGGTGTAATTGGCCCACACAAGTCTGCATGAATGAGCTCTAGAACTTTCTTCGCGCGATATTCAGTTGCTTTCGGAAAAGCTTGTCTCGTTTGATTGCCTAAGAGACATGAAGAACATATCTCCTTCTTCTCGTCGACACCTTGTAAGCCGTGAACCAATTTCTTCTCAATCATTGTTTTCAAGTTATTAACTCCAATGTGTCCAAGTCTTGCATGCCATTTAGTTGACTCATTAAGTTCCATTGCATGTAGGCAAGCAGCATCCTTTAGCTCCATCATTACCTTATACAGTCGGTTCTTTGAGCGTCTAGCTTTTACCAGTAGTTTATCATCGCGATCGTACAATATAAGATAGTCTTCTTTCATTATCACTTCACAACCCGATTCTATTGCTTGTCCAAGACTTATTATATTGCTTTTCAGTTCAGGAATATAATAAACATCATTCAATATCTTCTTGTCGCCTTCTTTGCTTGTAAATATTATGGATCCTTTTCCTTTTATGTCTACTCTTGAGTCATCTCCAAACCGCACATTTCCTGTAACCTTCTTGTTTAGCTTGTTAAAGTAGACAAAGTTACCTTTCATGTGGTTGCTTGCACCGTTATCCAGATACCATATGTTCTCTTCTGCTGTATGTATTTCAAATTTATCTGGTATAACATTCTTTTCGTTTAAGAAAACTACTTCATGCATCAAGAGATCATCAGCATGTTGTGTATCGTCTTCTTCATTCTCTTGCGTTTCTTGTAACTTGAGCAGTCTATCAGGACATGTAGATGCATAGTGACCTGGTTTATCACATCTATAACATATGATTCGTGACTTATCTTTTTCTTCACTCCTACCTCGGCCCCTACCTCTACCAGCAAAGCGTCCTCCACGTCCCCTTCCTCTCCCTTGGGCGTGATAATCTTGAGCTCCATATGATTCAGATTTGGCGTACATAAGTTTCGATTGATCCTCTTGATCAACCTCTGCAACATTGATTCTCTCTTCATAGGCCTTGAGTCTCCCTACGATATCCTCGAAACTTGTTTTCTTTAGATCTAATACTTGTTCTAATGCAGCAAAAATGGTTATAAATTTCTTTTTAGGTAAACTATTCAGAATTTTTTTCACTACTTTTGCTTCATCAAAAGCATCTCCTAGAGCTGAAGACTTAGTGACTATTTCTAGTAGCTTTCTTGAAAAGAGATCAATACTCTCTGTCTTTCATCTGTAGTTTATCGAATTCAGAAGTTAATGTTTGAAGTCGAGCTTCCTTAACTCTATCAGCGCCGACAAGTCTTGCTTGAATTGATTCCCAGATCTCCTTCGACGTCTTGTGCTCACCTACTTGTATGACAAGATTTTCGGGTATGGATTGATAAATAAGAGCCCTTTCTAGGTCATCTTTCTCATCTCCTTCATCCAATCCAGGTTTGATTGCTTCCCAGACTTTGTTTACCTTGAGTGCTGCCTTCATACGCATAGCCCAGTATGTGTAGTTTGTATCGGTTAGCATAGGGTACTGAAGACCGCTACTCTTGGCACCAACTCTTGGAACGATTTCTCCCATGATTTCGTTTGGAATATCTTTGATTAAATTATTTCGCTTTGATACCAATTATTGAATCAAGAGTTCGATAATATGCAATAAGGATTAAGAGAATAATAACCACTTTTATTAGATTAAGAAAATATAACTTAAAACTTAATCTCTCTCTCTCAAAACCCTAATCTCATAAGACTCTCTCTTATTCATATTCTCTACCATCGATGGCCTTTATATAGGCTTAGACAAATTCCTAAACCTATTAGGAAAACACTTCCTAATTATCTTTCTATTAGGAAAACACTTCCTAATTATCTTTTAGATAACTCCTAAAAGATAGGACCATATCTTATCATATCTTAGAATAGGAACATTAACTTGCACTTCAAGTTTCCTTTTTAATCAACCTTATCTCAACATTGATTAAAAAATTGAAGATACAGAGCCAAAAAGAGACAAGATAATGTGATTATGAGGTATGCCTATGAGAAAACTCACCATGGTTGGTGTCGGATTTATGATTTCACTACAAAAAAAATGTGTATTATATCACTTATTTTTTATATTTGCATTAGTTATAAGTGATGTAAATTTCATTTACATCAGTCAAATAAATGAATTAATAAGTTATGATGCAAATATTTTACATTAATTGAAAAAATCGATATAAATTTGCGTCGATTATGTAACTGATGTTGATATGTGTCATTTGTAAAAAATGATGTTAAATTTTGCATCATTTTATTGGATTGATGTTAGTATTTGCTTAGTTTATATAATTGATTTTATTATTTGTATCATTTATAATATATGATGTACAATTTTGTGTCATTTTTTTTCTAAATGATTATAAAATAGTATCATTCTCCTGAAAATTATATTAGCATTAATAATAGTAATAAATCGATTTTTTAATTAATTATATATTCTACAATAAATATAATTATTGATATTAACAAAAAATGGCTTACACGATAATTGGTTACAAATATTTTAAAACTAAAATAAATTTCAATAAAATTATACAACAATAAAATCTTTCTTCTTGATTTTGTCTCTTATTTCCAAATAACAAAAATAAAATAAAATGTAAAGGACATAATTGGTTACTGCTTTAGTAGCTTTCTACAGTCAAATATAAGCTTTCTACAACCAAATATATTTTCACATCACTAAAGTGTAATCAATCAAGATGTAGATTTCCTATTTTTCCTTACGCCAAAATACTAGATTTTTTTACTTTTTGATGTAGAAAACCAATTTTCTCAAAGCACTTATCTTTTTGTTTTCTCTCTTTCCTCTCTTCTCTTTCCTTCTCTATATATTTTGTCTATATATATTTTTTTATTTCTCCACGTATTTTTTCCGAAAATATTATTTAATTTATAACATAGCAAAAATGGTTTATGTCAATACGACCGCATGCATTTTATGATATATATATATATATATATATATAATTTATTAGATTGTTATGTATATAATAATCACTAATTTTGTCCGTACTCAAATATAACTTTTACACAATCGTATATACATTCTTAATTTCTTATAAGTGCATTATCTAAAAATAATATGTCTATAGATATAGATATATATAGTGCAGTTTATATTTTCATAAACATATGAAAATGATTTATATATATATATATATATATACCGTATAAATATAATAATGTAATGTGTTTATTTTTTATATTTCTAATTTATCATGATTAGCTTTTTGTTAATTATTTTGTCCGCCAATGTTAATTTTTATGATTAAACATAAAAAAATAAACTACAACACAAAGTTATCTAATCATGCTTTCATTTTAAAAACTTACAACCAAAATTCTACAGCCAAAAATCTCACAACATCAAAATCTAAAGCCACAACAACAAAACCTACATCCAAATTTCTACAGCAAAAACAAAAAAGCACAGCTGCAACCAGTCGGACCCAAAAACGTTCTTCATCTTCTTCTTCCTTACTTTGTTCTTCCTCAACTTCACTTTTTCTGATTATTGTCTTTTGAATTCTTTTTGCTCCAATAACTATATTAAATATCTTCACCTATAATAATATCATATACTTATTAAAATTATCTCTTATATTCATCTTATATGAAAATGTTCTAATAGTAGTCACTTATTCTATTTGCTTCTTATTATGATCCTGGTGACATTAGATACATTAGATGAATGAAAGTTACGATTAATGTTGTAAGATATGTTTTCCTGCGCGCCAAAGAAAATAATTTTGAATTAGAGTTGAGACAAATAATTAATAAATTTTAACAAAATAGAAAAATAGCCAAAGAAAAAAAATCTTCAATCTTCGTTGAAGAAAACGAATATCACATCTTTATAAGAGTTCTTTGGTTAGCTAATCAATTGTTTAGAAAAAATCAGTAATTTTTATATAAAAAAAAGAAAATAGTAACTAATTATGTATATATAGAAAATTAGAGATTATGTTAGTTACCTAAACTTATCCTCTCACATATACTATTTATTTACAACAACGAAAAATATACACGAGAAGATAAGTGTATGTAACTAACATAGCCTATCATATATATAACAATAATAGTTTAAATAAATTTATAAAATATAAATTAACTAATTATTAAAATATTTTTTCACGAGCAAACTAATAATAAAAAATTATTAAATCAAAATTTTTAGTATTTTTACCAATGTCTAAATTTTAGGACTCGCAAAATTACTTTCTATTATTTTGGTAAAATCGATAAAAATATCATTACCATCAATTTAATCTGATTCCTAAAAATTAAAAAATTAAATTTAACATTAAAATTATATATGTCAAGTGAATAAAAATGGGAGAATCAATAAAATAGGCTAAAAACAATATAGTAATCAAATAATAGGCTAAATATTTTTTAATTAAAAATATTGTATATTTCATAGTAAAGTGTCTATAAAAACCACTTTAAATCATATAATAATATTTCATTGACTTTATTTTTTCATTATCCTATTTCAGTAATATTTTTTTGAAAACGTGAAAATTTTCCAGAAGAAAACATTCAACGACAGTGCGAAAGAAGAAAATTTTTGAAAACTGTACCTAACAAATAATTTTACGGAATCAATATAACAACTTTGCATAAAAATTATACTTAATAACTGTAACTTTTCCAAATAAGTACTAAACAACTTTTACAAAATATGTACAATAACTATACACAACAACTAATTTCAAAAATAACTTTTCCAAGAAACTGTACTTTATAAAAACACATCCATATTAATATAAAAACCACTACTAAATAACTTTTCAAAAAAAAATTTGCAACAAAAATTTTACTAAATAACTATGCATCAAAATCTGTGAAATTAACTTTAACGAACAAATTTAGAACAAACTAAGTGATTTAAATATGCACAATAACTTTACTAATTAAGTATGCATACAATGGCGGTGTCAGAAATTAATTTTATCTAGTTCATAATACAAAAAGATAAATATATAATCAGTAAACAGTAGCATGAAAGGCTTGAACCATGGTTTTGGGTGGGTCATGCTAAAAAAATTACCAATTTAGCTAATGAAACTTTAAATAATTTAGTACAAAACTTGTATTTGTTGTTAATTACTATAGGTCAAGTGACCTAGTATTGGTCTTGCTATGACCGCCCATGTATGCATACGAATACTAATTTATAATCATACATTTATCAAATATTTAAAGGGTTTCATGTCAAATTGTTGGTTCTAAAAGGTGTTTGATGATAGTAGATTTGTTTAGAATCATAGTTAACATATATTTATACAGAAAAAATAATTTTTTTTAATGAAATTTTAAATTTATAGAACAAAAGAAAAACGAGTGTCGATATGTACAAAGGTGCCACTGGAAAAAATATATACAAGAAGCTTATAGGTTTGTTGGAGTGTTAATAGGTGCCTCGTTAAAACCTGACACTAGAAAATCCAATGGGATAAAACTAGTATCAGGAAAAAGAGTACACACTATGAACACAACCTATAAGCGCACAAAAAGAAAAAAAAAAGTAGGTAAAGATTGGGACGAATAGAGCGAAAAAGTGCTAAAAGAGGCTAAGTGACGACTGGATGGAGTGATGGATGATGTATTAGCCATCGCTGGAGTAGGTCATGGTGACACGAGTCACTTGCATAGCGAAGGCTAGTGAGCTTGTCACGAATGGTACATATGATCTGGTTGGTAATGAAAGATGGTGGGTGGTGACGTTGATCGTGGTCCCTGCCATTCCGCTCTCGCCATATGCTGTAGATGGCACTTTGGAAGTTCATCTTCAGTAAAACGACATCGTGGGATGAAAGTCTTCGCAACCGTAGTAAGGCTAACATGCGGTTCCAGTCTGGTGTAATCCAAGAATGAAGGATGACTGAGGTTAGCTCGGTCCATATAGTGAAGCTGAAGGGGCACGCAAAAAATAGGTGGTCCCGTGTTTCGTCCGGTTCGCCGCAAAGAACACATGGGACGGCGGCTCCTATCTACCTGTGCGCGATCCGGTGGACAACCTGTCAAGAACCGCAAGCCAAACAACAAACGCGTAACAAGGAATAGATTTTGGAAACCAAATAGACGAAGTCCATGGATGGATATGGTGAGGTAAACTTATCTGTTTCCATGTGTGCGAGGCCGAGAAAGATGGCTCAAACTTACCCAGACCGTACTTCCATATAGAAGGAAGTCACAATCGCAATCAGGAAGAGGAAGAGGTAGTGAAGTCACCTGGGTATATAGCTGTCGATATTGGGAAACCCGGGATCGCCGGTTCCTCCATCCACCAGGTGAAGCGGCTGCTAAAACTACTGCATACCATGGAACCCCAAGCTCGCGAATGCCCGCATCGCCAGCTGAGGTGATTAGTGGTCCAAGCGTGGTCCAGTCATCAAACCAGAAGGATGTCGTGTTCCCATTACCGATTTTGAAACGCAAAAGGGAGGAGGCTTGGGAGCGGATCTTTAGCAATTTGTGCCATAGCAAGGATCCCCGCGTTGTGATTTGTAAATACCAAAAGGTGGAGTCCCGAATAAGGTAATGCTTTGTCCATGCTGCCCAGAGCGAACCTGTATTGGACACTAAACGCCAAATAAGAGCAAGTGAGAAAACAAGTGAAGTATCCTCAAACTTACGAATACCAAGACCCCCGAAGTTGGTTAGGGTGCAAACATCGTCCCCAGCCACCTTTGTAGTATGATGTGAGGTTGGGGAACCCGACCACAAGAAACTGCTACAGAGACTATTTAACTCACAGATATAAAACCGAGGTAACCGAAACGCCGACTGCCAAAAGTTGACCATGCTAACAATAACTAATTTAATCAATTGTAACCGACCCGCATTGAATAGAATCTTGGACGCCCAAGCATTCACCTTCTTTCGAAGATGGTCAAGTAGTGGTGCGCAATCAACCCGAGTTAGCCGTTTCGTTGTAAGAGGCAAACTTAAATAACAAACAAGTAAGACGTCTTCACAGACCGAGACGTTGTATAGCTTGGTGTAGGCCTGCGTGTGGCATTTCGGCAATGAATATTGATGATTTTTGCACATTTACATGAAGACCAGATACGAGACCGAAAGAGTCCAAGATTCGCAAGATACCCGTCAGAGAGTCTGGATTGTTGTCGGTGAAAATCATGATGTCGTCTACAAAACAAAGATGGGTTAGTCCGATGTCGCGGCAGAGCGGGTGATAACCAAAAATACCCGATCGAGCACCTGCATTCAAAAGCTGGGACAAAACATTGTTAGCAATAACATATAGGTACGGTGAGAGAGCACAACCTTGGCGGAGCCCCCTACGGCTTGGAAAAAACCCTGTTGGTTCGCCGTTTACGGAGACGCTGAAAGTCGCTGTGGAGATACATAGATAGAGCCAGTGGATAAACCATGGAGGGAAGCACATAGCCTGTAAAATCAGAATCAAGAAATCCCAGCTAACAGTATCGAAAGCTTTGGCAATATCTAGTTTGAGAGTACAACGATTAGAGATGGATGGTTTGTGTTTGTGATAATCCTTGACCAGCTCCGTAGCAAGCATGACGTTCTCTAACAGTAATCAACCCTTGAAAAAGACGCTTTGGTTGGCGCAATGAAGTCCGGCAATAAGACCTTAAGGCAATTTGCTAGAATTTTTGAGACCACCTTGTATATGACATTACAACACGAGATAGGTCGATAGTCACGGATTGTTTCCTGGTTGTCCCCCTTAGGTATCAAAGAAAGTAAAGTCGAGTTAATACCACAAGGTAAAAAACCATAAATAAAAAGAGTGAATGGCGGCAGTAAAATATTGTCCAATAATAGACCAAACCGCTTTGAAGAATTCCGGGGTGTAACCATCCGGTCCTGGAGCCTTATTTGACGGCATGGTGAATAGCGTTTCCTTAATTTCACTTTCTGTCACGGGAGTACAAAGAGCCGTAGCGACTGCTGGAGGGCATCAGTATGGTAATAGGGCTGCAAGATCAGGTATGGGTGAGGAAGCAGGCTGCTGTTTGAGGAAAGCTTTGAAGTGATCTGAGGCTGCCGCTTTAATGCTCGCCTGATCAGTAATTGTTTCCCTGGTATCAAGACAAAGGTTCTTAATGGTGTTGCGGGATTTGCGGGAATTTGCAACTTGGTGAAAATAACTGGTGTTATGATCATCATTGCACAGCCACTGAATTCGCGAACGCTATTGATAAAAGATCTCTTCTGCTCGAGCTAATTGACGCCATTATTGAGCAGCCTGGGATTCAAGGTTGATGGGGGCGGCCGTGGGTTGCAAGAGTACATGTTCCTGACAAGCACAAAGATGAACATAAGCAGCACGAGTTTGAGAGCCTTTAGCTTGAGGTAGAGAAAGCGCATAGCCATCCTAGAGACAAATATGGGCGGTGTGGAATGCCAGCTGGAAAGGACAGCCTGCAAAAAAAAGAAGGATGGTCAATCACATAATTGTTGAATTTGAAAGGCTTTCGAACCGTTTTGAAGTGGTTAGAGAAGTGAATGACACAACGAGCATGATCGGAGACACCGTTAGCTTCAAAGACTGAGTATGAGTGCGGATACTTGTTAAAGCAAGAGTCATTGATGAGAGCACGGTCTAGCTTCTTCCCAATTGGGTTCGCTTCGCGATGATTCCACCAAGTAAACCAAGGTCCAACACGTGCCATATCTATGAGATCACAACGAGATACAAAGTTCTGAAACTGGAGCATGCTGGAGTGACGGGGATCTATAAAGCGTGAATGCTCCGAAGAAGCCAGAATCTCGTTGAAATCACCATAAACCAGCCAAGGAACCGGATGGGGACCATAGAGCCTGCGACTATCCTCTAGATCATGCCAGAGATGAGCTCGGTCAGCCTAAAAATTTGAAGCATAGACACAAGATATCAGAGATGATAAGGTAACAAGAACAATAATTAATTGAGAAGTGGTATGAATTGGCGTGACAACGACATCGTCACGCCAACAAACCCAAATGCGTCCAAGCCGATGAGAAGAATAATTGTGAATTACTTGCCAACCGGGAAAAGAGACATGCACAATACGAGCAATATTATCAATTTGTACACGAGTTTCTAAAAGACATCCAAATTCATGTTTGGTAGAGAGAATCCAATGCCATAAAGTTTGATGCTTAAGGGATTGGTTGAATCCCCTTGTATTCTAAGCGAATAACAACATATCATTAATGTCTTCATGAGGAGACAAAAGATTGTTTCTTGTTAACCACGTGTTTAGATAGTTTGCGGGATGCGGCAATGGCCACTTGGTCTTGCGGTTGATATTTAGGACGGTTGACATTGCAGGAAAGAGAGGCTGGATCCTTGACTTGCGTACTAGTGTTGTCTAAGATCTGTCCCTCTTCGGTCTCGTCATCATCAATCGCAACATCGACAAGGACTTGGAACCGGGAGGGTGATAGAATAACAGGATCTTGGAGAGGGGAACCGCTGTCCGTAGATGGCGATTTAGAGCCTTGGTGCCGGGATATAGTTGACCATTCATGCACCGCGGACGTGGCAGGAAGGACATTAGGGAGCGGTATGGTGGAGCCGGTGTAAGTAGGAAGGGTGCTAGAATCTGACTTGGATACAAGGTCATGATCAACAATTTCAAGCATTGGATCATTAAGAGAAACAATAGAGAGAGAGGAAGTGGATGGCATAGGAGTTGTGTTGTTAAGCTCCTCAATAATTGTCTCGAGACAATGCGCTGAACCTGGCAAAACAGAGGAGGAAGATTCATTATTGTGTTTAAGCAATGAAGATTGATGTGAATTGATTTGAAGCAAGGAAGAAGAGGCAGGTAGAGTATTTGTTTCCAAAGGAAGAGAGCTATTAGCGGTTGTATGTGGTGATGCCGAGACGATAAGCTGTGAAGGCGAAGGTGCATGATTGGTTGATGGCGGTTGAACTTCAGTGGCTGATTTAGCTATAATAGCTTTCTTTTTACAATTTGTATGCCTGTGTCCCCAAGAATTGCACAAAGTGCACTTCGGTGGTAACCATGGAAATGAGACAAGGATAGGCTTGTCCTCATTGTCCAACTTGATTTGGTCCACTTGTTCTTGATCAAGATTAACAATCACAAGAACTCTTGCTACATCCAATCGAATACATCATTCTGTGTTAGGGTGAAGCTTTTTTGTTGTCCCAACAATGTCTCCGAGGAAGCGTAAACCTGCATGTGAAAACAAGTAATTAGGAACATTGCAAAAATCAACCCATAAAGGCATTGAGTAAAAAATCGGGTTTCTCTAGGGCCTTTGATGGACACCACTCTTGCACAACCAGGAAGGTGTCTGAAATGTGCCAATACTTCTTACGACACACGTTAGCACGGGTATCCGGAGACTCTATCTTGAATAGAACAGAGTCATCATGTAAGATTTGCACATCAATTTTCGATCTTTTGCCATCACAATTCTAGAGAAGCTTTACTATAGCGTGAATTTTGCCAATATGTGGGAGTGTGCCTATGAAGTAACCAACAAGGAAACTGTTCCAGAGTGGCTTTGGTTTTTCACGAAGATGTTTTGGAACGGTAACAGACGCAAGACCGTTATCAAAGATGAAGGAAGCATTGGAGTCGTCGTTACGAGCAGAGCCGGTGAGAAGCTGTGACCATGTCTGAGCACCAGTCGGAGAGTTGGGCGTAGTGGACGAGACAGGATCTGGGGGAACCGGAGGAGCCGACATTGCCGGCTGAGAACAAGCGGTGGGTGCCTTGGTGAAGAAGCCAAATAAGGGAAGACGTGAAACCTATAATCGCTCAGTAAATCGTTCTAAAATTAACGACCACTACATTGATTTCCATTTCAATTAAATTAAATTATTTTAGAAAACTAAATTAAATTTCAGTAAATCATTTCTGAAAATATAAATTAAATTAATATTTAAGTAAAAAGATAATTATGTCAATATTAGTCTATATCTTTAATTTAAAAAGATATGGTCTATAATTTTTATTTAGATTGTTTATAGATTTTTTCATAATTATCCCATAAAAGATTACTTATTTATTGATTTGAATGAATATTTTACATCAATTTTAAAAATGATGCAATAATTTATGTTAGTTAGTCTATATATTTATTACAATTTTTATGTAATATATTTTAATCTTAGAATTATATGTATCATTTTTCAAATTGACATAATACTAATATCAATTTTTTTAATTAATGTAAGTTTATAATTTGCATTAATTTTTCAAAATGATGTAAATTTATGTTAGTTACTATGAAATGATATAAATGATAGATAGTTTATATCAATTTTATTGTAATTGATGTTATTAATTTTAAAATAACAACATTTATTCTAAATGATGTAAAACTATATGTTTAGTATCATTCATGGAAAAATGACTTTATTGTATATCATTTATTAACAAATAATGTTATTTTATGTCATTTATTTTGTGATGTATTATTAGTGATGTAATACACTCTTTTCATTATAGTGTTTTCTTCGCCTTCTGCGCAATTTATGATTTTGAACAGAACGAAAGAGATGATCCAAAACGTCAATTATGATATGTTTGTTGACTGGAATTGATTAACAGCGGAGATTCACTATTGAACATATGAAAGAGGTTCTAAAAGTGATGAACTATTTTGAAAAGACCATACATAAAACATTGACTTTACTGAAACTCATATTACTGTTGAGGTGAATCTTTTTATTTAATATTAGTATAACTAATACAATTGATTGATATAGTCTAATATATGTAACTAGTGTAAATTTATGTATATGATATTTGAATCTATTCTATGATAAAGATCATCTATAGATAAGAATTTCAAGTTTCACACCAAGACTGCAAAGTGAAATTTAGAAAGATACAAAAACATTAGGTTTATTAAAGATTTATGAAGCGCTAGAAACATAAAAGTTGGTATTAACTTAATTTACAGCTTAAGTATAATTTCAAGTAATATCTTTATGATGAATTTAATTCTATGTTCATCATATTCATATGGTATTTTTTGCATTTTGGAAATTAAAGATGAAGAGGAGATTCTTATGGCACGCAATGTAGAGTTTGTTCGTTTTTACGTCTCAAATGAAACATTCAAATCCTACATCTTGATATTGCATTTAGATATTTTTTTCATTTGTGTACTTCCTCTCATTTTGAAAAATTGAAGTTATCTGAAAACGCCAAATAACTTTCAACTATCACGAAAGTCAAATTAATCTCCAACTATGTTTGACTAACCAAATTAATATCATTATTTTGTTGAATAAACCAAATTAGAGATGATGTTATCTAAATTAACTGAAGTACGTTAGTTTCTCGTTAACCCTAAACAATGTCGTTTTCAAATTATAACAAACGACGTTGTTTTGTCAAGAAAAATGTAAAAAAACGGAACTTTCAAATTTAAGCCATAAAAATCTCCAACTTTTTATTAGCCCATTTTTATCTCAAACTTTCTAACATATGTCATTTTAATCCTAAATTATAATTTACCGACCCAAATTAGACTCCAAAATAGTCAACTGTTAGTTCTTTTTAAGACCATTAAACTTAAGTTTTTTTTTTCAACTTTAACGAAGGCACTAAGACCATGTTAAATGTAAGATCTATAAGATGTACAATAGTAAAAGCTTCATCGGAGACATATTTTAGCTTCTATTGGTTTCATTGTGATGTACAATAGTCAAAGCTTTTTCGGACACATATATTATCTTTCCTAATTCTCAGCATTCGACAATTATTAAATTGTCAGTAAACTTTCTTCACAACATGAGGATTACAGTGTAATCAAAAAAGTCTTTCAAATCATATGAAGATAGTTGTAATTAAGAATCATCAAAAGATGAATGTTGAATACACTTATCTATTGATTGATTCGGTATGACATGTATCCAATGGCCACACGAGACTAAATAACGTTACAAGTCTGAAATTGTTAGAGTCTGATTCAAGTCGAACAATCATAATTTAGGATTAAAATGGCTTATGTTAGAAAGTTTGAGATTAAAATAGCATACTAAAAAGTTGGAAATTTTTATGGCTTAAATTTGAAACTTCAGGTTTTTTTGTTGCATTTTTCTTGACAAAATGACATCGTTTGTTATCATATGAAAACGACGTCGTTTAGGGTTAACGAGAAACTAACGTACGTCCGTTAACTAATATAACATCATCTCTAATTTGGTTTAGTCAACTAAAATAATGATACTAATTTTGCTTAGTCAAACATAATTGAAGTTTAATTTGGCTTTCGTGATAGTTCAAGGTTATTTTAGAGTTTTCAGATAACTTCACGAATTAGAGGACAATTTTCTCATAAATAAATGGGAAATTTTCTGAAATACCAGATTGTATGGATAATTTCTAGAAATAATATACTCACTGGTTATTTCAACAAATACCATAAATGTGTGGAATTGTGGTATCCGTCAAATTACTTGTGTGTCCTCAGCTTACTCTCTCTTCTATCGCCGCCTAGATCAAGCATGAGTGGGTTTAGGAAACATTGAGCTGACATGTATTTAAGTGTTATTAATGGCATTAATTTTGATACCCATTGGTTAATAGAATGTGTGTTACATAAATGAATGTTACCGAGAATATAAGCTCGATTCATGTAGACAATTTGAAGAAGGTGATTAATGAAACTTCTTGGCAGGTAAGTTCCTTAACTCTTCCAACTTTTTAATCTTATTTTTCTCAAAGGATCCGAAAGAAATAAGTATAAGATGGATGATTTCGTAGACCATTTAAACAGAACATATTGAGATTTCAGAGACATTATGGACGACGTTGGGAGATTTTCATCCGTGATGACTTTGTTTCAGGTTTTAGGAAGCAATGGACGATACAATGTTGATCATTGTCAGAGAATATGAGTGTTTGGAATCTAGAAAGTGGCATTTTTGTGTCTCGAGAAATATATATATGCAAAATGTGTGGTGTTGAGTTCATGGGAAAACTTCATAATATTCAAGACGAAAGTGGAAATTGCATTTGGGACGAAACCACCGGGGACATAGTGAGCTTAATTTTTTTTGGAATGACAACTCTGATACAGTGTTCACACATGCATAAATGCATCAATCAGTGTAGAATGCGATGACAACTTAGAAATATTTAGGAGGACAAGATTCAAGAGTGATGGACTACATGTGGACAGAAAGAGGTAGATAACTTATCTGAAAAGATGTCCACGTTTCAATAACCTCGTTGGAGGAAGGTGGCAGCTCATATGAAGATCATGAATTCCTTGATCTTATAAGTCCTATAGAAAATGTCCCAAAATTTTCAACAGGTGTGGTGGACAATCCAATGTCTAGACATGGTTTTGTGGACGGGGATTACAAAGGAAAACTTCTTAAGAAGCATAAAATTATGGATGAGACTGATCGGATTGAAGATGTCGAAGACGAAGGACTTATTGAATCATCTGGAAGAAGTAGTACTGAAGAGGTTTTAGGGGGCTCGCCTAGTTATGACTATGACATGATGAAAGATTTTCTTGACATGGAATATCCAACATAACGGGATCCCTATTAATTTAAACGTAACAAAATCGAGGCACAAAAACCAAGCCAACAATGGTTATTTGAGGGAGAATTTCCTTTGACCGGTGGACATATGAAGCTTTCTTCTTAGGACTGTTGAGACATTTAGAAGACAAGATATGATATTGTTTGGGGGGGGGGGGTCTTCATGCGATTGAGAAGATGTATGTTTGTAGACTGATGAGAAAAAAGATATGGTTGAAGAGTGGACAAGACGGGTGTCATCTAGATTTAGGTTGTATGAGCAATGTTGATGGACATGCTGAAACTTGGTATGGTGTAACTAGTCCACTAAGTAATGAAGAATTGTTAGTTGCTAGTATCGAACCTTTGAAAATCGATGGACAATAAACTATGGATTCTGGTGAGTCACAATTAGGTGGAAAACAAATATACTCTATCGACTTCTGTCAAAATGGTCCAAATGATGGTCTTTGTTATGATGCAATTGAATGTGTCCCAGCGTATGAGGCGGGAATTAATGTCCACTGACAACCCCATGTTGGTAATCAATGTGCACCCATTTATAGACAAAGTGAAGGTTGTTTTAAGTGACAAAGTAAAGACGAATTTAAAAAAATGAGAGATGCACTCTATGTTGGATTAGTGTTTAAGCATAAAGCATAACTCCATAAGGTTATCTCTATCTACGATGTGAAGGGATTGTTAAATTTCAAGCTGAAATGCTCTGACAAAAATAGGGTGATTGTGGTTTGTGATGATGTGCAATTAGAGGATCTATGTCCTAATATACCATGATTATGAAAATATGGAAATGAGAACAACAACTCTTAAACATACATGTGATATATGATCATGATCTCATTATGGTAAGAATGTGATGAATGATCAAGATCTCATTATAGTATGAAGACCACAACACAAATTCTAAGTGAGCTAATTAAGTCTAAATATGCCCATGGACAAAAAGGGCGAAAAGCTTGAGAAGTTCCTGAATTAGTGTTAGCTGCGCTGAATGTGACTATCTCATATATATAAGCTTGAAATACAAAATAGATTGCAATAAAAAAATCATGTGGTAATGAGGAAGATAGTTAGAAGTTTATGTCCACGTAGTTATATTTGCTGAAGATAACATATCCACGGATATTATTGACAATTAAAATGGTGAAATTAGTAGGTGGGGTTACTTTTCTCAAGTATCTATTTTTTTTTTTTTTTTTTTTTTTTTTTTTTGGGGCTANAGCTACAATTACAGGTTATGAGTATATACCAAAAGTTATTGTCAGAGTTATTTTCATTGACGGGATACGTACATGAAATATCAAAGTTGTTTGGTTGCAGCTAGTAGACAAGATGAAAATGACAAATATTCTCCGTGGCTTTCGGCATAATAGATGGTGAAACACTGCCGGATGGACATGATTTGTAAATAATTTTCTCAGTTTGTTGACGACGATGAGGAGCTGGTGTTCATCTCTGATAAACATGCGGTTATATATGCGGGTTTACAAAGCATTTATCCACTAGCAAAGCATGAGGCTTGTGTAGGAACGTTAATAAAGGTTTTAAATGTGAAGGGTTTGCATTAATGGTATCAAATGCAGTAAGAGCATACACTGTAGGGAATATTAGATACTGGTTTGAAGAGATCCAACATCGTAACATGAATTGTACATAATATTTGATAGATATCGAGCTACCTCACTAGGCACTTGCATATTTTTAGGGTATGCATTATAAACTTATCAGTAGCATTATATTTGAATATTTGAATGCGATGCTTTTAAAAAAGCTATAGAAGAGAAGTATATGCAAAGACATCCACCATGTGTACACCAAAGATCGAGGAGTTGCTTATAGAGAAATCTTAAAGATGCAACAGATTTTTTTGTGATCGTAGCCACTCAATGGATTTATCAAGTTAATGAAAGTAATGGATGCGTGTTTACTGTTGATTTAGAAAAAAGTCTTGCACATGTAGGTTATTTGATTGTTGTTACTATCATATTGTTATTGTTCATACCAGGTTTGGCACCTGCTTTGAAAGTCCATTTCGACACAAGGCCCAGCTAGATGCCGACGTGGAGAAGAAGAAGGGCCCAGGAAGACAGAAGCTAAATGGGCCGACCTGACGAGCTGAGCTGTCCAGCTCGCGGCCCATTAGGTTAAAACTATGTAATTTGGGTTTTAAACATGTATTCTCACTATAAATACTCATGTAATTATTCCTAAACGATATATGAAATTCTTCAGAGCTTTTACCCATATAATCTAAGACCTAAATCTATTTTTAAGTCTTGATTCAACAGTTGGCGCCGTCTGTGGGGAACTATCTCTAGAATACATTCGAAATCTTACTTCGGTAGGAAGAAACACCATAACAATGACCACGGGATCGCAAGAGAAGCAACCGGACAACGTTATCTTTGAGTCGGACAAAGAGGACGACAACGAGAAAACAGCAGACGAAGCAGGAACCGCGG
>OVBE01008309.1:0-17347 GCA_900406425.1 Iberis pinnata
AACAACATCGGTTTTGGTCAAAAGAGGGTTTGACCGGAACCGGGGTGTTACAACCAAGCTCCGCGGAAGAAGACTTGATTTCGCAACTCCGCTTGAGAAGACCAGAAACGCGCAAGAGGAACTGTCGGGACAAAATCCTGACGAGACAACTCATGATATGAAATTAAAAATGTCAATAACCTTCTGCCTTTATATGGGGGAAACGGAAGAGGATGATGCCAAGCGA
The DNA here is from genome assembly GCA_900406425.1 of Iberis pinnata. Taxonomy (NCBI): domain Eukaryota; kingdom Viridiplantae; phylum Streptophyta; class Magnoliopsida; order Brassicales; family Brassicaceae; genus Iberis; species Iberis pinnata. Next base: position 227 of record OVBE01008309.1, read on the forward strand.
CTTAACTTGGAATCTAGCAAACAATCCGACTCCTTAGATGAAAACGTGGACGTGCACCCAAGGAGAAGAAGAAAATGCTCAGCTCGGAAAGATCATCAGTTTGACAAACCCATGACAGAAGAAGAAGAAAACCTCTTCTGAGTAGAAAAGGAGGAATTGGCCGAGGAGTAGGGTCGGAAAATCTGAGATAAACGCTGATAAGCTCCAAAGGCCATTAACAATGACTTCGATGAAATTTGCGATCTCCGCGACTACATCGCAAATATCGCTGCGGAATACATGCGGTAAAATAAAAAATTCATCATGGTACCAGTGTAGCACCGGAGATCGACCGACTTCTCTAGGAAGCCCAAGAAACACCATTTACGGCACTTATAACTATGGCTCGAATCTCCAACCCTAGAAAAATTAAAATTCCTATGTATGACGGAACAACCAATTCGAAAGTCCATTTGCAAACTTTCCAAGTCGCGATAGCGAGGTCCAAACATAGGGTAGGTGAAAAAGACGCGGGTTTCTGCCTTCTCTTTGTCGAATATCTCTAGGGAGCGGCTCTCGAATGGTTTTATCGACTAAAATGCAACTCTATCAGAAACTTCTGACAACTCTCTGCGGAATTCTTCAAATAGTACTCCATGTATATGGATAGAAAAACTTCAGACATCGACCTGTGGAGCTTGTCTCAAAGGGAGGATGAATCTCTCAGAGATTTCATGAAACAATTTAAGATCGTGTTGTCAAGAGTCACTAGGATCAGCGATAAGGTTGACTTAGAAGCGCTCCAAAAAAATATCTGGTACAAATCAAAAATTAGAAAGTGGATAGCCCTAAAAATCGCGTTCAATCTAGGACGCTCTTCATAAGGCCACATATTTATCACCATCAAAAAAGAGATGAAAGTTTTGTCGCATAAGCATAAGTAGGCGAAGTCATCCGGAAAAGACGCTCCATCGGAGCAGAAATAAAAAACCCTCGTAACGAAAAGTACGTCCGTCAGGAGGGAGAAGATCTTCAGGGAGCGTATATCTATGCTATAAACCCATCGTCCGAATAGGGAAGATCATCGAGAAACACCTGGACTCGAAACGTCTCTTACGACAAAAAATCCTTCTGCGAGATCCACCAAATGAAGGGTCACTCCACGGCGAACTGCAAAGTGTTGAGACTTGGAAAGTCTACCCAAACTGACAATGCGGATGATCAAGCCAGAAGTTGTATATGCGCATGTTTCATCCAAAACATGCGCATAACTCTGAAGATAAGGGATTCTCGGCATTAAATAAGGATCTGATCACCAAACTGGATCCACTCGAGCCAATTGGAGCATAGCAGATTCTAAACCTCATATGACCGTTAGATGAAGATTGGCCGAGGATCCTACCATTGGTTCAAAAACACGCGGTAACGGCTAGTGGTCCCAACGTACGGACCGTACACGCGCTAATGTGCTTTATGCTTTTACTTTTTACCATTTTTTATTTGTTTCACCTAGGTAACTTGTTTATTACCTCATTAGGGCAATCCAAAGATGTTTAAGGATCCCCTATATAAACCATGTAAGAGCCGACTTGTTTGAATGAGTTGGGATAAATAATCCCTCTTCACTAAACTCTCACTCTTAAAATCTCTTAGTCTCTTACTCTCGAACACTCTCAATCTTCCTTAAGTCTCTCATTCTCCTCCTAATATCATGAGATAATCTCTCAAAACTCAACATGGTATCAGAGCATAAGCTCCTTAACCTTTCAAGCTTCCGCATTCTATCTCCTCTTTGGTTAGTTCTTGTTTTCCAATCGGTTCTTACAAAAGTTTTAATCGGTAAAAACAGTTATGCTTTTTCTTAAATCAATTTTTCATATGTTTGAAGCTTAAAGTTACAATTTTTGTTCATTTAATCGGCTCAAAAGTATTTAAAACATGTTTTGAAGCTAAAAAGCTTATATCTTTAAAGGTTTTATTCGGTTTTAAGGTGAGTGGAAATAGAACCAAGTTCGGTAGAAACTTTTCTCTTATGAGTAGAAGTAAAAGAAGTTGTTGAATCCATTTCATCACCTCTAGAGGGACAAAAACCCTCTCCTAAATCCAAGAAAGATCCATGACTTCTTGGCTTTCATAAGCCTAAGGGTCTTTTGTATCTATCTTTGTTAAAGTGATCCTTGAGAGTTCATGTTGAATCAGAATGAGAAAAGGAAGAGAACCATGTTTCTTACTCTTATGAGTTTAAGAAAATGTTGTACTCGAGTTCTTTAAGGGAAAAAAAACCCTTGTTTTTATGCGTTTTTGAGAACCATGTCTTCTTCACTTTTATAAGTTTAAGAAGCATGTTGAATCCATCCGTTCCAAGGAAAGTGAACCATATTCGTTGGAAATCAAAAGTGTTCCAAAGAATATGTTGAATCTGATCTCCTTCCTAAAAGAGAACCATGAACACTTCACTCTCATAAGTGCTAGTGCCATGTTGAATCCAATAAGAAGAATGAACCCAACATCAAGGAAGAACCATTGAGAGGATGATGAATCCGAGTTGATTTGGGAACATTCTCAAGTTTCAAACAAAAAGGCAATGACCAAGAACATTCAAACAAGCTTGGAAATTGCGAGCCTTAATTAAGGGATAGTGACTCGAGCTGCTCCAAAGTAGCTGGTTGACTCCAAAATTCTCTGTTTTATTCGGTTTTAAATTCAAAATCTTAAGAGGGTTAGCCTCTGGTTTTAAGTTTTTCTTTAAAATTGAAGACGAGACATGCTAGATCAAGTTGTTCTTCGAACTATGATTTTGTCTCTCTCAAATGTTGACTAAAAGTTGTTAAACCGTACTTAGTCTAGTACTAGCCAAGTTGCTCTTCGGCATGTGCGGACTTGTTGATAAGCCGAGTTAAGACAAGGTCAAGTTTCTCTTCGGTCTTCATCTTAGTCTCGGGTGTTTGAAAAGTGATCCAACCAAGTTGCTCTTCGGTTGGCCTTAACAATGTGACTTAGAGTCTTGGTTAAAGGATCCTCGATCTAGTCATATTGAACAAATTGTAGAATGTGGTTAAACTATGACCAAGTTACTCTTCGGTCTTAGTCTCAACCAAAATCAAGACTTTATGCTAAGTTACTATTTGGCTAAAGTAGAACCGAGTCAAACAAAAGGCCAAGTTACTCTTTGGACCTTACTTGTCTCGGCTAAGTTGACAAGGCATGGTAGTCTATGGCCTAAAGGTTGTTGAAAACAATGCATTGAACATTGTACTAAAAGGTGGTAAGACCAAGACAAACTTCGGCCAAGTTACTCTTCGGCCTTAGAATGAGTCTCGGCAAAATTCAAATCCCTTGGCCAAGTTTCTCTTCGGCCAAGTGGAATAAGAGTCAAATCTCTCAAAGTGGTTTCGGTCTTGTACATCAAGCCTAAGTCTTGATCAAAATTGCCTCGGCTTAGGACTTGTACCTTGGCCATTTCAAAATTTCCTTGGTCCATTGTGACAGGTTCCTTTTCAACTGATTTTCAAAACAATAGTGTGAGAGCCAAGGATAATAAAGAATTAAACTCTTTGGTCCTTGATGAATCCCAAACACTTGGAATTATTTCTTCAAATTCTAATGTGTGAGAACCAAAGATAATAAAGGACAATTCATTTGGTCTTTGATGGATCCAAACATTTAGAAAAATGTCTCAAATTGTTTTTTTTTAGGGTTGTGAACATTGAACAAGTGTTCCTAATGGATCCAAAACCCTTACATAACTCTTGGATATAACCCATAATGATTTTTCTACTCTCTTTAAAGTCTCATAAACTAAGACTAACTAATTTCTCTTTAATTTTACTCCATGTAAGAAACTTTAAGTGAGGGGGATTTCGATCAAGAACCATCAATCTCACCTTACGAGGCCTATTTGGCCGAAGTGTGTCAAATGGCGAATCGCCATTTTTCCTAAACTCCAAAACATTCTTTACTCTTTGATTTGCTTATATTAAGGCTCCTATAGAGTCTAAATTGTCTTGATATGTTTTCTTGGCTGGTTGTTCTCTTTTATTATCATGGTTACAATTGGATATGCATGTTTAATCATGTTTTCTCTAAATTTCTCTAGAATTGATTAAATTTCAGTCTAGGAAGAACTTAAGATGATTGTGTAGCTTTCTTGAGGCCTAAGTTTAGTCCTAGGCTTTCATAATTAATGAGCTTTCACAATATCATATATATTCTCACTTCTTTTTTCGCTTAAATGGCATATGTGGGTGTATGAATTGTTTGCAAAAGGCTACTCTTAAGTTCTTAGTCATTATTGGCTTAGGAAATCTATTCTTCCCGTCTAAGTTGCTTCCCTTTGCAATTCATCTCATATAACCTATTTGATGGATCACATCATTTACTAACTTATATCTTGTTGCTTGATGTGTAGATAAGCATCCACCTTGACCATGAAGAGGGGGTAACAAAACAAGAACACTCATGATCAAGGTATATAGGATAAAGTCAAAAATGTCTCGGGTAAATCGAGTCGAATAAATCGGATAAAAGTGGCTCAAGAAGCCAAAAACCAAGTTCAAAAGAGAAAGTATCTCGGATAAAGGCGGCTTCAGAAGCTAGAAAAGCAGACTCATGAAGTCCCAAGGTATTGGCAAAGTCCTAGGAAGAGACCTCCAAAACTTCATCTCGAAATAGTTTGGGCCTAGTGGCGTGTTCTTAAAGCTATCGGGCCATTTTTTGTGCATCATTGAGCTAAGTCAACCAAATTGCATGATCATCAGGCTATCGGGCCAAGAAGAACGTACCATCAAGTTATCGAGCCAAGAAATGTGCATTACCGGGTTACTAGGCTAAGTATGCGCATCATCAAGCTTTCGGCCCTAATTTGTGTTCCATCGAGCCATCAAGCCAAGTTGGACACATCACTGGGCTATCGGGCCAAATTTTGTTCCATCGAGCATCAGGCCAAGTTGGACGCATCATTGAGCTATCGGGCCAAACTCCATTTTCCATCAAGCCATTAAGTCGAGTTCAAATATGAGTAATAAAGGTTATCAAGACCATGCGCAGGATCAGAAAGATGGCCTGGATGATCAATAATAAAGAAATGCACATGACTCCCATTAAGGATGCGTAGATAAAATATCGGGTCATGCACAATATCGAACATCGGTTAAAATAAGCTATGCGGACAATCGGGTCAGTTCAAGTGAAAATATGCATGATCGAGTCATCGGATCATGCGCATCATTAGGATCGGATCGGAATGAGCCACACAAACATTCGGACCTTATCGGACATGCTTAGATGTAGATCGGGCTATCGGGGTAATATGGGCTATCGGAACATGGCCTGGTAAACTGATGCGGGAAACTAGTCCAGGAACGAAGAAGGATGCATATGATCGAGATAGCCCGAGCCAACAAATGTGAAGTATCGAAGGACACCCAAACTGACAATGCAGATGATCGAGCCAGAAGTTGTATATGCGCATGGTTCATCCAAAACATGCGCATAACTCCGAAGATAGGGATTCTCGGCCAAAACTAAGGATCCGACCACCAAACCGGATCCACTCGAGCCAATCGGAGCATAGAAGATTTTTGACCTCATATCATGACCGTTAGATGAAAATTGGCCGAGGATCCTACTTTTGGTTCAAAAACACGCGGTAACGGCTAGTGGTCCCAACGTACGGACCGTACACGCGCTAATGTGCTTTATGCTTTTAGTTTTTACCATTTTCGATTTTTTCACCTAGGTAACTTATTTATTACCTCTTTAGGGCAATCTAAAGATGTTTAAGAATTTCCTATATAAACCATGTAAGAGCCGACTTGTTTGAATGAGTTGGGAGAAATAATCCCTCTTCACTATACTCTCAATCTTAAAATCTCTTAGTCTCTTACTCTAGAATACTCTCAATCTTTCTTAAGTCTCTCATTATTCTCATAATCTCATGAGATAATCTCTCAAATCTCAACACAAAGGTCTTGGAGCAAGGCTAACAGCAAAATTACTCGCATGAGATATGTCGGAAATATCTAGTGTAAAAGATTTTATCCAAGAAACCAATTGATAGCTTAGGTCCGATCAAGCACTGCCAGGCGGCAGCGCACCACAGGATCCCCGAACGGAAGGGAAGTGCGAAACTGAAGTGTACAACAATTGAAATCTGCTCTTTCTCATGCGCATCACCAAGAAAAAGTTTACTACAAAACAAAGAGCAGAGTCCACTGGCTCCAAGAGGGTGACAGAAACACTAGGTATTTCCACTATCAAATGAAGCAACGAAGACATGTTAATCGCGTGTTACTGGCCCAAGACGATGACAGTTTCACTATGAGGATGAAGCAGTTAAAAGGGTTTTTGTTACAAAGCTTTTTCAATAACCTTCTATCCCTTCTCAATTTATATTCTCTTCCTTTGATAATTTGCAGCCTAGAGTAACAAATTCAATGAACTTATCTCTTACCAGGCTGCTCATTGATGAGGAAATTACTTTGGCCTTGAAGCAGTTGGGTGATTGTAAGGCACTTAGGCCAGATAGACTCACAACAGCTTTCTTTACACATCACTGGCCCACCATTGCCCTTGAAACTACTGCTTTTATACGACATTTTCTGTCACTATCAGTACCTAGATAGAGGTATCAATCATATCTTCTTATGCCTCATCCCTAAAATTGCTACACCCTTAACCCCAAAGGATTATAGGCCCATTAGTCTAGCCAATGTGGCTTATAAGCTTATCACTAAGATTTTGGCTAATAGACTAAATCCTTGGCTTCACCAGATTATATATGTTAATCAATCTGCATTTATTCCAGACCGTCAAATAACTGATAATGTCCTAGTTGCACATGAATTGATTCATTCTTTGAAAACCAGGAACAAAATTCATCTTTTCATGGCTATGTTGAAACCATGGTAGTATAGTAACCATGGTAGTATAGTCAATGAAATGTTGGAACCATGGTAGTATAGTAACTATTAGGGATACTATTATGCTAAGTCAATGTTGTAATGTCTTTTCGTTTAAGTTTGTCTCTAGGAACTTAAATACTATGCCTCACTCACTAGCTATTTCTTCTAGAATTACTAGATCTCCTTTTGTTGTAAAACTAATCACTTAATTATTATGTATATGTATCTGGTTGAAAAAAAAAGAACTTCTCTTCGCCTCATGTGTTGAGAAAGGTTAGAACTCGTATTCGAAGACTCATGAGTTTCTGCGTTTTTTTCCAACAAATTCCCTTTTTGGTGTTGTTGACATGTTTGTGCTTTTCTTTTATCTGAGTTTTAGCAGATTTTTCATGGGATTTGTGTGTAAGTAATATGTATGTCTCCAACCATAAACACTATTTTGGTATTAAAAACACACCATATTCTATGTAAATTTAGCATTAATTTTTTTATTTCTAACTACAACACCAAATTTTACACCAAACATTATTTTATTATTATTATATAATTAAAATTTTTCTCCCCCAATCATAACATTCCACATCACAGTTTTAAAATAGGTGAATAGTATTTGATGCGATAAATAAAAACACACCAAATATAGTGTATTACTATTCATCGCACCAAATATAATATAAATTTGAAATCCGGTTGAAGAGGTTTGGTGCTAAATTTACATTAATTTTGATATTTTAATGCTATGTTGGAGTTGTTTTTAGTGTTTGAATTATTAAACTCAACTGAATTAAGGAACAAAATGGAACTAACTCTTTCTGATCTTCTCTATTTCAAATAATATTTTGATTTTGAAAGCTATTTTTTTCATTAGTAATATTGTCCAGAATTTAGTTACCCGTAAGAGTATTAGAGGTTTCAAGGCCTGTGGGAATGGTCCTGCTATATCCCACTTGTTATTTGCAGATGGCTGTCTCCTTTTTTGTAAAAATGATATTATTGAATGCACTATTTTTCTTGAGAAGTTGCACTTGTATGGGGTTTTATCTAGGCAAGAAGTAAATTATCAGAAATCTTCAATCATGTTTAGTGCTCACTGTCCAGTTGATATTAAGGACCAGATACAGAATCTTACTCATATAACCAAGATTGGGGGTTTAGGACAATATCTAGGGTTGCCAAAGTTTAGAGGTCGTAATAAGACTTCCATATTTTATCAGTTAGTTAAGAGGATAAAGCTCAAAATTGAACATTGGTCAACTCATTTTTTGTCAAGTGCAGGACGAGAAGTTATGATCAAAGTTGTCCTCACTGCCCTGCCTCAATACACTATGTCCTGCTTTTTGTTGCCATCTTCAACCATTAAGCAGCTAACAAGCCTGATCCGTAGATTCTGGTGGAGCTCAACTAAAGATAAACACAAACTAAAGTGGATTTCTTGGACCAAGATGACACAATCAAAATCAAAAGGAGGGATATGCTTTAGGGAACTCAATTGATTTAATGTGGCCTTATTATCGAAACAAGCTTGGAGAATCCTGTCTGCACCAGCCTCTCTCTTATCACAAGTATTAAAGGCAAAATGTTTTCCTAGAACCTCTCTTTTAGATTCATGTGTACTACCAGTCATGGCTGGCGTAGTATACATAAAGGTTTACAATTGCTCAAGAAGGGTCTCTACTGGACAATTGGCAATGGTCAGACTATTAGGATATGGCGTGAAAATTGGTTAATGAAGAATGATTTTGTCCCTGCTCAATTACAACCAATTGTGCTTCATGATGAAACTATTGTAAGCTGGCTATAGGATCAGACGGGATGCAATTAGGATCAAACAAACTGGATTCTTTTCTTAGTTCTAATGATGCTAATATTGTTAACACTATACGTCCCTCTGTGTGTGGGAGCCAAGACAGACAAGCCTGGAAATACAGTTCTGATGGGAAGTATATTGTCAAATCAGGTTATCATTTGCTTAACCATTTACCTAATCAGGCTCAAACATCAATAGTTGCTAATTCCCTATGCTCTGAGATATGAAGATTACCAACACAACACAAAATTAGGCATTTTATATGGAAAATGGTCCACAAAGGCATTCCTGTTCTAGATGCTTTAAAGTGTAGATGGCTTAGGCTTGATCCAACTTGTTATCTATGTGGGGAAGAGACAGAAAAACTTCATCATTTATTCTTTGCTTGTCGTGTTACTTTGGAAATATGGGCATTAGCCCCTTTTCAAGACTTCTCAAAGGAGAGACTCACTGGTAGTGTTGAGGAATGTATTCAATATATTCTTAACCTCAACTTCCTACCTCAAGATGGATTATATTTTACTTCAATGTCCAGCTTCTCTTCTGATATTATTTGGCGTGTTTGGAAAATGAGAAATAACTTAGTTTTTAAAGGAAAGAAGTGGTATATCCCTGATGTGATTCATAAGGCTGTAATTGATCACCAACAATGACTGTTTTTACATGGACATATGAGTCAAAGGGCTAATGTTTCTGAACCTTTGTCATTCATGTCTCCCCTTGATACTAACAATGATCTGCCTATATTGTGGACAAATGCCTCTTGGATCTCCTCAAAGGACGCTATTGGTATTGGTTGGGTGCTGGTTTGGAATGGTGATATACTTGTTCAAGGTTCGGGAAGCTTTCCTCCTACTCTAACATCTTTTCAAGCTGAAGTTGTGGCAATCTTGGAAGCTCTTAAGCAACTCAATGGCTTGCGTTAGACCTCTTTTGTCATTCAAAAATGACTGTGAGGAGTTGATGTCTCTACTCCAACATCATCTGCAGCTTGCGAAGTCAATGCTATGTTGGAACCATGATAGTATAGTAACTATTATGGATATTATTATGCTAAGTCAATGTTGTAATGTCTTTTCGTTTAAATTTGTCTCTAGGAACTTTAATACTATGGCTCACTCACTAGCTATTTCTTCTAGAATTACTAGATCTCTTTTTGTTGTAAAGCTAATCACTTAATCATTATATATATATATATGGTTGAAAAAAAGAACTTCTCTTCGCCTCCTGTGTTGAGAAAGATTAGATCTCGTATTCGAAGACTCATGTGAACTCATGAGTTTCTGCGTTTTCTTTCCAACAAATTCCCTTTTTGGTGTTGTTGACATGTTTGTGCTTTTTTTATCTGAGTTTTAGCAGATTTTTCATGAGATTTGTGTGTAAGTAATATGTATGTTGCCTACCATAAACACTATTTTGGTAACAAGGATCAAGTGGCCTAGTGGTTGTGTCACCGCTGTTGCCTTGTTACCAGACCAGGGATCGAACCTGGCCACTCGCATAGCGAGTGTATTTTCTCCTATTTATGGAGTTGGGCTACTGGGCCGGCCAGTTGTGGCCCAGATATTATTGTGACAAAAAAAAAAACACTATTTTGGTATTAAAAACACACCAAATTTGATGTAAATTTAGCATTAATTTTTTTTTCTAACTACAACACCAAATTTTATACCAAATATATTATTATTATTATTATTATTATTATTATTATTATTATTATTATTATTATTATTATTATTATTATTATTATTATATACCTCCAATCATAATATTCCACATCACAATTTTAAAATAGGTGAATAGTATTTAATGCGATAAATAAAAACACACCAAATGTAATATATGCAGTGTATTACTATTTATCGCACCAAATATAATATAAAATTTGAAATCTGGTTGAAGAAGTTTGGTGCTAAATTTATATTAAATTTGATGTTTTAATGCTATGTTGGAATTGTTTTTAGTGTTTGAATTATTAAACTCAACTGAATTAAGGAACAAAAGGACTAACTCTTTATGATCTTCTCTATTCAAATAATATTTTGATTTTAAAACCTCTTGTTTTCATTAGTATTATTGTGGAAAGATATTTGTTTAAATAATGTATATATCCTTTTAAATAATTAAAAAAGATGATTAGTCATGTATCAATTAAAAAATTTATTTTTGTAAATTGAGTATTTTTTATTTTCTAATTTTGAAAATAGATATATTTTTTTTAATTTGAAAAATAGGTATTTTTATTTTTCTATTTAAAAAATAAATATATTTGTTTATTCACCAAATCATTCACACAGACAATTCATCATTCATATAACTTATTCATCATTCACACAAAACAATTAATCATTTATACAAGCGAATCACCGTTCACGAAACAAAAAAATATCTAAATACAAAGAATTTTACCGAATACCTATCTAGCAAATTAAAAAAAAAATTTAGTACTTTATTCTCAAATTTTCTCAAAAAAAAAAAAACAAATCCTTAAAAACAGATACTACTAACTCAGTATATAATAAAGATCTCAGCGCCACGTTGCTGCTTCTGTTCGGTGCAATCTCTTTCTCTCAGATTCCATGGATGCTCCTAAAAGCTGATTCCTGTTCGTCTTCACTCTCTCATTCGAATCCGTTCGCGTGTTTTTGATTTCTTTCTTAAATCCGATTCGATTCTTCTGTCAGAGCTCCAAAAATACTTTAGATCCCGTTCCGTACATCAGATCCTTAATTTGATTGTTTTTTTCTTTTCTTCGAGTCGATTTGTGAAGATTTTGATAGTTATTTTCTCTGTTCTGATCCGTCTTGTTGTTCGAAATTTGATGAATCGGATTGTTTAGTAACTAAGATTCAGATCGCTCTTTCTTAGGGGACCTTTTTTTTTGTTTCTAATTTCGTTTCTTGCTCATGATGCACTTGCTGAAGTTTTATCATCTTATTAGCTGAGTACATAAGATCTAGTTAGTTTCAGCGATCTGAGGTTAAAATAAGCTCAATTTTGTGTAACTTATATGTATAAATAGGGGATATCTATTAGGTTAGCCTCAGATTGGTTTTCGTAGAGATCCAGGATCTTAGCTGAGTGATCTTCGTTTGGTTTGGTAGCTCATATGTAGATGATGACCGTGTCTTGTACAGCTGTACTTTTGAAGTAGCTTAATGACAAACCTCAATTTTTCTCTACACAGATCCTGCATTGGAGAACCTGATTTAAGGGAAGGCCTGCCTGATGGTATGCAGCAGTTTCATAAGGAGTGTCATTATTCAGGTTGGTCATATTGGAGTGTTGGCTCAAGGAAGACAGCATTTTGGCCTTTTTAAGAAGAACTTGAGTATTGGTTCTGGATTTAAAATAAATGCAGCAAAGATGATGGTCGATTCTTCTGCCGGAGAGAAACGATTATCCATAGGTGATATGTTGCATGAGAAAGTTGATGATGGCGGATACATCGGTGGTGGGTGGAAAAGGTGAGTATATCTCATTTTGGTACATTCTTATTTAAGGTTGCATTGAATATAGCAAATGCCTGGAGTATATATATAGGACTATTGAAAACTTGTTCAGATGGCGACAGCCAGCATTAATCTGACAGCCATACTCCATTTCAAATGTAAAATGCAAGCATAATGGTCGTGTTTGTTGTAGCTATTTCACCTAACAAATGTTTTCTGTTATGTTATTCATCACCATTTTATTATATGGATGATTAAATCATGGAAAAGGCTAATTTTCACTATACGTTGAAGCTTGATCTTTTTATGTGCAATTTGTATTCTGTAATTATCTGTGGCGTTGGACCAAACGTGATAGTATTTTGTTCTCGTCTTTTCATTTGTTTTTAAGTGGTCCTTAATACAGGTTATATGTGACAGTGATGATGGAAGCTTGAGCTGTGGGTACTGTAGTTTTAGAGGGAAACGGTCTACGATGGAAGACTTCTACGATGTCAAAGCTTCCAAGATTGAAGGCCAAACAGTTTGCATGTTTGGAATATTTGATGGTTAGATTCTATGTTTTGGATTCCTTTACTCCTGTTTAGGCGAAAAGGAAGTTTTAGCGCTGAATTTTTTAAAAATAATTCATCTGTGTTGAAGTCTGGTGTTCAACTTGCCTTATCAGATTTAAGTTGTTCGCCTGCATAATATTGGCCACACCATATATTTGTCTACTATTTTTCCGGAAGAATCTCAATTTGCCTCACCTAGAGTCTGTATTTGAACATGCGGAATGCTGCTTCTGGGTTTTAGTATACTGTTTAGGAAATTAAAGCCTGTAGTGAATAATCAACATCCGTTCATGTGATACTCAAAAGCAGAATCGTAATTATTATACTTTGTTTAGTTTCCTATTCTAATTTCTAAAGCTTTAATTATCACAGGTCATGGTGGTTCACGTGCTGCTGAGTACCTGAAGGAACACCTCTTTAACAATCTTATGAAGCATCCACAATTTATGATAGACACCAAACTGGCACTAAGTGTGCTCTATATCTCTTTTTACTAGAACTCTCAGAAGTGCTGAGCTCACTCTGCTTGTTACAGGTCACTGATTCACCTTCTAAATTGGCCATTTTGCAGGTGAAACATACCAACAAACTGATGCAGCATTTCTTGAGTCGGAGAAAGATACTTACAGAGATGATGGTTCCACAGCATCTGCTGCTGTGTTGGTGGGGAACCATTTGTATGTTGCAAATGTTGGAGACTCAAGGACAATAGTTTCTAAAGCTGGAAAAGGTTAGTATTTCTTTCATCGTGATCTAAAACAATGTGTCATATTATTTAAAGATAAGTTGAGGTCAAGCCAAAAATTAGTTTATAAGATGGATTCATGCACTTACTTAGATGACTTTTAACCCCTTAGTTAGTAGTGAATTGATTCTTTTTGTGAGAACTCCATTCTAAATGTAGTGTTTTATTTTGTGTAGCGATCGCTCTATCTGATGACCATAAGCCAAATAGAAGTGATGAAAGAAAGCGAATTGAAAGCGCTGGTGGTGTTATCATGTGGGCAGGTATTCTTATATTATTAACTTTATAAGCAATTGTCTCTCTGTCTCTTGTGTCCCCTTAATTGGTTGCTAGCTTCTGAACCTGACAAAGCGAGATTACAAAAATCGCCCTCCTGAGTTAGATCACTGGCTTCATTGATTGATTTACTCAAGACGCTCAATATTTCCTTCCTAACTTCTATAATACGACGTCTTTGTTGGTTTCTTCTCTTTCATTTGTTGTCTTCTTTAAGGTCTTACACTAGTATTGAGTGACCCACAACCATCTAATACACTCAATGTATTTGTTGTGTATTATCCTCGTTTGAATTGCTCATCTGTAATTTTCTTTTCAGGAACATGGAGGGTAGGTGGGGTCTTGGCAATGTCCCGAGCCTTTGGTAACAGAATGCTGAAGCAATTTGTTGTTGCTGAACCCGAGATACAAGTAACCGCTTTTAACTGCAGCTTATTGCTATTCCAAGAGGATTGTTATCGATCACACAGTCCTCTGCTTATTTGTTTTGTAGGATCTAGAGATAGACCACGAGGCTGAGTTTCTTGTGCTTGCAAGTGATGGTTTATGGGATGTGGTACCAAATGAGGTGTGACTCGCAGATAAATAAACCCCTCTATTTCCAGATTTATGTTGAAACGTTTTATGTTGGGTTCAGGATGCGGTATCCCTTGCTCAGAGCGAGGAGGAGCCCGAGGTAGCTGCCCGCAAGTTAACTGACACTGCCTTCACCCGTGGTAGTGCAGACAACATCACGTGTATTGTTGTTAAATTCCGTCATGATAAGACTGAAACTGAACAAGACCCTGTGGCTGTCTTGGAACCCAATGCTGAACCGGAATCAAAACCCGACCCAGAAGCCGAAACGAAACCAGATGAGAAAGCAGGTGACTAAGTTATAGGCAGCCGGGAAAAGAAAGATGTTATTGGTCTTAAAAAACTTGAGGCATATGTGCAAACAGATAATTATATAATTGCTTAGTAGTTATTTGCTTTGTGGCTACCTATTTTACGTGTGAGGATTTAATTTGTGTTGCAACCCCTATGACCTGTCCTCGATTTTTGTCTATTCATTTTGCTCTATTTTGTTTGTTGGTGCTTCTCACATCAAATAAAAAAACACCATTTGCTCTTTGTTTTTGATTGAAGGAAAATAAAACTAATAAATTTAACGTACAATCTTTAAGTATCTCTCTGATTCTTTGAAGATGCTCAGTTTCTAGAGGACAGTAGTATATTGTAACGAAGTAGCTTTCTAAAATGGGATACAAAAAGGGCAATGGACTACAATGAGGTGAAATTTCTTGATGACTATACCAAAGACAAAGTGTACTTAAAATGGTGCGAACAAGACCTCAAAAGTAAGAATTGTTCAGACGAAGAAGAAGAATCTGCATTGAAAACATTTTTTTCTTACAACTGTTGATTTTTCTCATGAATCTTAAACATTAAAATGGTATCGCAGATCTTTTGGGACCTCTAATCTAAAGGGCACGAATCAGGCGATTTCGGTCCCTCAGGTAAACCGGTTACCTTGCGTGGTTACAGCGCAACGTTGGTTGTACTCGAAACAAATCTCCTCTGGTTTGAATAATTTGGTTTCAACCCCGGCTCCTTTACAACCATTTTATAATCTTATGGTTCATCTCTAGGTAACTCATTGTACGGTCAATGGAGCGCCGTTAAAAGAACCGCCATTACAACCACATTAGCTAGTTGCACTGCTGCACTAACGACTATGTTAATAGATTAGATAAATTGCATTACTGACAAAAGATTTCAGTACATGGATTTATGCACCTAAAAACTTATAAGGAAATGATATATACATTTATGAATATGAATTGGAACGTTATAAGATATATATTTACTATATACTATATACTAATATGTTTGGAAGAAGAATCATCGATGGATATTGGAATGTAACTGATGTCTGCAACGGTTTTCTCGGCAGATTCGCAACTATAACCAGCCGCTGCTCGGTGGTTGAACTGTGGGCCGCAGTTATCTACCGCTATATATACTAGTGTTACCCGCACGGATTAATGTTATTCTAATACTTTAACTAATTTTTATAAATTTGATTATGATTTAATTGGCATAATCTTTTTCCAAATATTGACCGTGTGTGACAAAAAACAGTATTTTGATTAATAGTATTTTGATTATTTTCTTAAAGTTACATCAGATCAAAATGCAACAAAAGTAATAATGATATATCAAGATAATATATGTGTAATTTATATGTAAAATGATGTATTTTAAATATTCCATAATTTTACATCTAGAACATTTTATCATAGTATAATTTTTAATTTTATATTTTAAAGTTTAAAATTCTAACGACATCTTCTTAATTATCTAAGATATATTATGATAAAAAGAATTTCTTAAAAAATAATAAAAAATTAGATAATTTTTATTTTAATAGTTTGTTTATTTTTACTCAGCATTTTAATAAATTATAACTTTTGCTTTCATTAGACTAAAAAGAATCATTTTATAAAAAATTATTCATAAACTGGAGAAAATATTGGTTTCTTATAAAAATAAAGATTATCAATTTTAGATGACTATAAAAACTGCCAAAAGAAATCTTGAGCATTTAAACACATAAAATAGGGAAGTGGCCTTGGCCTAGTGGCATTCATAAGTCTACATGAGGCAGGTAGCACCACCTCACCCGGGATCGAATCCCCGCGCCTACGATAGTGTAGGAATTGCCTGCTATTATGCAGGAACTGACTATTGGGCCGGCCTGTTGTGGCCCAAATTGGTGACAAAAAAAAAAAAACACATAAAATAATTACAGATTTAAATTCATTTATATGATTACACATGTATTTGAAAATAAGTAATTTGTAATTTTAGCTTTTATTTTTTTTAAGGTAAAAAAATGTAACTTACAACATTTTGCAACCAGTTAAATGGTAACCCATTCCTGCTTAAAAAGTTTGATCTTCAATGTTTGTTTTGCCACAAGACATGCAAATCTGCCAAAATTTTAAACTTTTCTAGTAATTTTTTTTATATATTTACTACTAATCTTCTCAAATTGTAGGAAGTTTTAAATTTTACCTGTTAGAAAATGAATTCTTTAATTTGTAGAGAAGTGCCAACAAAACCTCCGTCTACAATATATCTGTTCAATTAATTTTTTGTTGAATGCGATTAGGATGATCAAACTTTTCTTTAAAATGTGTTTTTACCATTGAGATAAAAGAAGAAAAGAATTATGTTGCAGTTGTACGATTGGTGAGGAGAGGTAGAAGAAGTGAGAATATTTTAGATAGATAGTGGAGTAATTGGAAAACTTAGTAATTTTTTATATCTCACAAAAATTGATCAAATAAAAAATTTAAAAAGTAACGAAATTTGTATGATGGACACGTATGTAAAAGTTGACGTGTCAAATGGAGAGATG
>OVBE01008310.1:0-17346 GCA_900406425.1 Iberis pinnata
TATAGTATACTAATTATTAATTTATTCTAGATACTTTTAATATTTTAGAGTGTTACAAAAAAAAAACAACAAACCAAATTCGCACTTGAACCACACACTTGAACCACACCATTTTAACTAATATCTTACCAAATCCGCTTTATTTTTTTGTAACCAAAGAATTTTTTTTTGGGTACAAATCCGCCCCGCCTTTATTTTTGACAAAATCCGCCCTGCAAATACCAATTTAAGTTGAATGGTGATTTTGTCCAAATTTGTCCCGCAAACGTCAAAAATCGCCCCGCCCCGCGTCTCCACTCGGAGCCTAAGTGCTTTTTAAATTTCTCACATCCACTTTCTCTTTTTCTATTCATAATACGTTATATTTTTTTTAAATCACCAATTAATGGTTTTTATTTTTCTAAAAATTACAACTTTTACATTTTATACAACATTTTTTAATAATATAAACCTACAGCATTTTATTTTAAAAGTTTGGACGAATCAGACCCAAAATCTTTCATTACAACCAATACATTGGTTAACTTTTCTAGATATATGGATATATTTGTTAGGATCAATGCATTTTTCATCTTCATTTCTCTCAAATTATATATTTAAATGAAAACTGTAACATAAAAGTAACATAAAATGCTACTAGAAAATAGTATATCAACAATGAGATAAAGGTTAAGTTCATTTTTGATGTAGCTGTATAAAATTTCCCTCAAAAAGCAAGCATCATTCTTAAATTTTCTTTATTTTTCCCAAAAGATAATCTTTTTTACAAGCAAAAGCCACACAATTATATAATATTAAATTCTTTCGGAAGAAAAGGAGAATAATTGAAAGATGATGAAACCGTCTCAACTTAAATCACGTTACACGTGTCAATAACACAAAAGCATTTTTAATCATGATGAACGGCTGAGATCAACTGAGAGCATCAGGATTTTCTCAAGAGAAACACGGAGAGAGAGAGGAGGCTCCGATCATATTTTCCGGAGCTTTGCGGCTACGACCAACGGATTAGCCTTCGCGATCTCTTCGCGACCAGCCGATTTGAAATCGAATGTGCATCCGTGAACCTCCGGATACCTATGGGTCCCACAGAAAGTCGTCCCACACCGGCACATAAATCCGGTCAACCCGACCCGTTTCCTACACACAGTACACCGGTTAGGCCGTTGCGGTGGTGACGGCTGCTCCGTCGCTGAGATCTGTAACTCAGCTGCGTAATTATCAAGGACAGGTGCGATTATAGACGATGTGATGGATTTGATTTCAGACGACGGAGGAGGAAGAGAGGAAGCAGAGAGAGAGGATTCGACGGTTGATTTCATGGAAGCTTGTTGTTGTTGTTTGAGACAGAGATCTCCATAGCAATTCGAGCAGAGATTCATGGTGGTCGAGCTTCCAAAGAAACCACAATTGTTAACGCAGAGACGATGGCCTTCCGGCGTTTCACATCGATGTTCTTCCGCCATTAAAAATCAACGAAGCTTTTACAACAGATCTTGAAGAAAACTCGATAAATTAATCAACCAGATTCGTCGAAATTCTGAAAAAAAAAATTAAAAAAGACAATAAAGTAAGGGATATGCAGAATCGGAATCTGGTCACCGAGACTGCAGAGAAAATTTTTCTTGCGTTTTCTCGGTAACCAAATAGAAAAGCAAGAAATGAAGAAGAAAATGTGAAAAAAAAGAGAAAGATGCGTTGTTAAACCTGAATTTGGAGAAGAAGATTCACTCAATTCTATAAAGGGAGAAATGGACAGAGAGAGAGATAGAGATAAGAAGATGAGAAATTATTATTATGCACAATTTATATCACTTTTTTTAAACATAATGAAAATAATTTATATGTTTTATTTTTTAGAGTTTATATAATAAACCCCACTGATATATTTATAATATTCGTTACTTTTTTGTTGAGTTGAAACCGTGTTGATACCTTGGTAAAGAAAACTTCAAAAGTGGGAGACATTTTATTTTCAAGATGGGACTAATTATTTGTTGACAAAGAATTATTTATCAAATTACATGAACAATTGAATGAATTTACTTCTTTTTAGCAATATACAATTCCAAGTTATAATTGTAAGAGATCAGTTTGAATGAGAGAATTTACTCTTACATTAAATACTAATGGGGGAGTTTACATATTTAAAATTCTTTTTTTAATCAATTATACATCATACTAAAAATCAGAATCTATATAATAAAAAATCGAGGAATTCTTTCGAATACCGTCAAAAGAATCTAAATTTCAAAAATACCACACATTCTCAAAAGTTTCAGAAATATCATACAGTCTCAAATATTTTAAAAATACCACAAACACAAAAAATGAATTTTAACGGGTTTAGAATTTAAAATTTTGGATTTTGGTTCACTCCATAGAGTTTATGATGTAGTTTGAAAGGAGTAGGGTTTGGTTTTGAGGTTTTAGGATTTAAATTATAAATTTAAAGTTATTTTAAATTTGTAATATTTTTGGAACAACAAACATTTTTATGGTATTTTTGAAAAAAATTGTAGTATTTTTGAAACTAATAATAATGAAAATGTGTAGTATTTTTGGAATATATATAATTGTTGGTGATATTTTTGAAAATTCTAAAAAATGATATGTACAAAATGTTATAAGTGTGAGAAGACATGTTGCCAAAATGGAAGTCTTTATCTATCTGTCTAGATCCACTAGTAAGTACTCTCTATCTTATCTTCTCCACTCTCGTACCAGTACCATCCAATGTCTCCATATGGGCATAAATTTGCCCATGGATGCTACTTGCTTTGCATTTTCAGTTTTATTATTTTACTTATACCAAGTTGCACTTTATCCAAATCTTTGTCAAGGTGACTAGTATCTTTATCACAATATCAATCATATAATTTAATCGTTTATGATATGAAAGTCTTCATGTGATTTTTCTAGAACAATTATTATTTATAAGATACTAGCAAATTTAGTTTTTTTTTATGGATTAGATAGATTTTTCTTGTTGGGAATAAAATAGAAAAATGATGTCACATAGAAACCTGACATATATGTTACATAATCGGAACAATTCATACGATTTGAATTCGTTTGTCATAAAAATATTGTATTGATAACAACAAAAATCAAGATAGGGTATAAAATAATCTAATGAAGAATTTATCACGGATGAGGTATGGTGATGGATCGATGGATGTTGGTTGATGATGATGAAGGTTTGACTCAAAGTGAGATGGATACACTTTGATGGATAAAATTTTCTTTTGAAAACAAAAAGATGGTAAGAGAAAAGAACTTGATCGATTGAACCAAGCTAGGCAAGACACTCTAATCTCAAGAACAAAATCGTTATAAGGTTTCTCCTAATTTTTAAAATTAATTATTTGCTGCCAAATTACAAAGCCATCGTTACAAGGGTTTTAACTCCTAAAAACAACAAGACAACTAAATAAAACAACAAGACTTCTAATTTTAATCTAAAACAACGAGGCATCACTTCCAACTGGACCTAAGTGGTGCATCCCTTCTAGACTATTGCATAAATCATTGTGATTTGCACATTATTACTAATTAGAAACATCACATATGTAACCCGACGTAGCAATGATTCTGCCTCATTAAAAAATTTGATGAAGAACCTCCTCATACCAAATTCCCACCAAGGAAAAGAGTACATAATCACCTCCTGAGTTACTTAGTGATTGTTACCGGGTTCTTCATTTTTCAAGGTAGAATTGTTGATTATGTAAGCATTAGCCCCATCTTGAGTGATATCTTCTAAAGTAATTAGTGCATGAGCTTCCTTAGCCAACTCTCTAGCTCTGGAACGAGTGATTCGTCCAACTATCTCCGACTCTTCTTCTTCTGAACTTGTCGCGATCACATCATAACTTGACTAAAATGTTATCTCCTTCTCTTTTCCATAATTCCATTTCTTCTGTAGATTTGGACCAGGTTGTGTTGGGGCTACAAGCTCATCATCACTCTACTCATATTGTGGTAAGTCCAAAGGGCAAAAGAAATATTGCAAGCAAGCCAATTTCCTTTTATCTCCCTACACCCTAGTATGAAGAAAATTCCCCCTTCTGCTACAGTAACTTTTAATCTCATTTATGGAACCAAGCCATCCTCCTGTTGTGTATCAGATCTACTTAGTCCTCAAATCACTGTTAATGATACCTTTATATAAGATCCTCCCCAGACTCGAATACTCCTACGATGAAAGAAGATATTGTTAATGTCAAGACTAAACGAAATACTCCTCCTACCCGACAATCGAGACCTCTTAAGACTACTTGGGCTCAAAAAATAAATAAAGTAATTGATGAATCTCTAGAAAAGTAGCTAATATCGTAATATCAGAGACTGGTAAGCCTAGGGTAAAAATACCAGATGAAGTTTTTGAGGAAGGAGCAAAACTCCACAAGGATTTCATCTTCGGCTAAGTTCTTTGGTAAACTTCCCCCTTTCAAATAGATTCAGGGTAAAGGTTCTAAGATGGAAATGCATACCATCCTCTCCACAAGAACAATACTAGTTTGTATTCCTAATGTATATATTATATCCAAGTAACTAGAAAATAAGGTTCGACATGTTGGTGATGCTATGTTTTTGTGTACCCTTAGAGTGAAAAGGGTGAAGATCTATCCCTTGAATATATTACATTATGGGCTCATATAAAAAGAGTGCCTACTAACCTTATGCACAACAAAGGTTTAATTTTTTTGGCTGGACTCACTGGAGAACCGAAGAAAACAGTTGACTATACTTTCAACCTAGTGAGTATTGGTACAACCCATGTTAAAATTGAGGTGGATGTTACTAAACATTTGCCTTCTTACTAGAATTTGAAAGGCAAGATGGATTAGTCACTATTCTGAAAGTTTCTTACCTTTGGATGTTGTGACGCCCCGATCTAGCTTCTCCTGAAGTCGCGGCCGAAGAGCCATGGTTCAAGCCACCCGCTTGAACCGAACTTATCTTTTTTACGTCTATTTACGCATCGAAATTTACAATTAATGTTAAACCATACATTTGCCTAATTTTACGGATCCGGATTGAACCTTATTAGTTCATTATCCGTCAAATACCCTACCTTTACGGTACTTAGCCATACAACCAACCATCCCCACTGGCTAAGTAACCAAAAGGTAGGTCTTCAAGCATGTTTCCAACTCGCACATTTTCGAACCCATATTCGACTCGCACCTTTTTGAGCCTGCATTCACTCGCACCCCTTCAAGCCTGCCTACAACTCACACCTCTTCGAGCCCACATTTGACTCACACCTCTTTGAGGCCGCATACGACTCATACCTCTTCGAGCCCGTATTTGACTCGTACCTCTTCAGATACGTCTTTGCACCCTTTCAGATCCGTCATTGGTTCGCACCCGTCATTGGATCCGTCCTTTTTCTTTATCTCTCATATATGTTTGGGAATGGTTTTATGTGTTTTTGAGATTTCTTTCTCTTCTCCCACTTCCTCCCTACATATAGGGGGTGAATGGGTGTCTTTTAACGAAAAGACACAACCCTTCGTTGCACATTTTCAATTGGTGTCCATTCGGCCAAAGCTCGCAACTGTTCGCTTGGTGACCTTTCACCTAAGATCTACTCCACTATTTATTTCACTAAGCTTGAGTATTAGCTGACCAGTCCACCCAGCTAAGTTAGTACTCAATCAGCTCATTGAGCTTGGTTGATCTGCCCTCTTACTCATCTAGCTAAGCTAGTTAGTCCTTCCAGCTAGTTAGTCCTTCCAGCTAGTTTAGCTTACTTAACCTGTCTTTTTCTAAAAAAATACCCCTTTATTAAATAGCGGGATAAGGATGTTACAGACGCCTCCCACTTGCTCTTTTTGTAAGGAGATAGATATGTAGCTAAACTTTTTCATATGTCTACTCGAGTTTTGGTTTCTATTAAACCTTTCTTGCCAAATCACCATATTCGTCCTTCCTCTTCCTTAGATCCCATTACTTCTTCATCTCCTAACCATCTTGACCATTAACCATTAACTATTTAACTTTCCTATTATAAACCCGCTTAATTCCTCCTTTTTACCTCTTGCCAACTTGGACCCTTCCTCTACATTAACCTCAAATAATCTAAACACTAACCTCTACTTTAACTATTTTATCCCTTAGCCCAGATCTCTTCTTATAACCCTTCACTTATTCCTCCTTCTAATTCGTTTTCATCTCTAAACTCTCCTACCAAGGAGCTCATCCTCTCTAGGGGAGTGGCCTCCTAATTTTGTAATGGATATTAAATCTTCTTCTTTTTTAATGTTCGGGGTATCAGTAATTCGGACAAGCATTAGTCTTTTGTAGATTGGCTTACCATTTATAAGTCTATTTTTGGAGCATTTTTGGAGATTCACATCAAAGAAGTTAACATACCCTATACAATATCTCGCGTTTTCTCTAATTGGAATTATTTATCTCATCATTCATCAAATCTGGATGGTAGAATTCTCATCATATGGAAAAACGACGCTCAAATCACGCCTATCTCCATTTTCAGACAATCTATCACACGCGGAGTATGAACAGTGGACATACTTTTATCTTCATGACTATTTATACATCTAATCTTCAAGAGGAAAAAGCCACTCTATGGTGTGATCTAATCAACATGGCATAACAGCACAATCTTCATAAGGCACTCTGGATTATTGGAGGAGACTTTAATCAAATTCTTCATTATAATGAACACTCAATAGCTATTGTTAGCTACTTTACCTCATAAATGATTGAACTCCATAATGTCTTGCTACAGCTGGGGCTCTTTGACATGAGATTCTTTGGTCTTCGTTACACTTAGTCCAACATTCGGCCAGAAAATTTAATAAGCAAAAAGCTGGACATATTTCTTTGCAAATGAAATGAGATAGACCGTTACCCATAAAATAGTTGTTCTTTCCTTCCCCTTTGCTTCTCGGATCACACCCCTTGCCTCTTGAACCTCTATTTTCCCATTCATAGAACATGCACCAAACCCTTTAAATTTTTAAACTATGTAACCAAGCACCCTAATTTCTTACTACTGTAGAGGCACATTGTAAGGATACTAATAACTTATATTTGTAGGAACAAAGGCTACTCTCTAAGAGTCTAAACTAAAATTTATAAAAAGGTACATTTCACAACCTAATCAAGCGAATTTCTCAAAAATACAGGAGCGTTTTGTGAGGCTAATAGATTGTTACAATGATTGCACGGATAGTTTCTAACCAATCTTTCTCAATTTGTTTTTCAATTGGAAAGGAAAGCTCATACTTAATGGGTATTCCCCAGGAGCATTAGAGAAGCCCAATATAGAAAATGATTTTAGGGAAAATGATCAAAACACATGTTACTTCCACAAAGTTACTAAAGCTAGGAATTAATGCAATCAGGCAACTCTACTTATCTACAAATGTTCTTACCTCTAACACTTTGGAAATTAACTTCATAGCCATCAACCATTTGAAGTATGTGCTTACTCCTCTGTTCTCCTCGTCTGCATGGATCCAAGGTCTTTGTGACTATTATTGCTCACCTAAAACAACAGCCCTTCTCATCATAATTCGTTCAAAATATGAAACTAAGTAGACGGTGTTCAAGCTCAACTCCAACAAACTTCATGGTCTGGATGGGTTAACAGCAGAGTTTTTATGGAATCATGGTCTTTTATAGGATAGGAACTGCTACATGCGATTGAGTTATTTTTTTCTCAGGTCACTTACCTAGTCCTATCAGTGCAACGATTCTAGCTTTAGCCCCTGAGAATCTTGGAGCTACTTCTATCACATATTTCATATCAATTGTATGTTGTAACACACTATATAAGTTTATTTTCAAACTCTTACCTATCAAACTTAAGCCTATATTGTCTAAGGTCATCTTAAGGAACCAAATCACATTTTTTAAAGGGAGGTTACTACTAGAAAATACACTGCTAGTGTTTGAACTTATTCACGAATATAATATGAAAAAGAGCCTAAGCGTATTATGCTAAAGGTGGATATAACAAAGGCATTTGATTCTCTTGGATGGAAATATATTTTAGGATGCCTTAGAGGTCTTGATTACTCTGATATATATATATATATATATATATATATATTAGTTGAATATAAACCCGCATAACTTCTCCTACATATTCAATTGAATACAATGGCCATATTCACGAGTACTTTAAAGAAAAAATAGAAGTTAAGCAGGGAGACCCTTTGTCCCCCTACCTATTTGTCTCAACCTTAAATGGTTTATCTTTGATGCTAAAAAGTTGATGTTGAAAATAAAATGGGGTGTTACTATAAATGTAAAGAGTTCACCTCTGCTTTACCGATGATTTATTTATCTTCTCCGATGGGAATATCAAATCAGTGAAGCAAATCCTGCAAATCTTGAAAAAATTTGAATTAGTCTCAGGTTTTAGTATCAACTTAGCCAAACCAACTTCTTTACTGTTGGTTTAAGTTTAGAAGAAATCTCAAAGGTTAAAGAAGTAATTGGTTTCTCTCAAGAACAACTACTTGTGTGTTACTTAGGAGTGCCACTCATACCTAAGAAGCTCCGTTTATCTTACTGCTCGAACCCGCTTCAAAGAGTTAAGGAATATATAATACATAGGCGGCTAAGTCTTTGTCCCTTGCTGGCAGACTTCAACTGATTAACTCGGTAATTGTAGGGTTAACTGGTTTCTTGTCTGCTTCTTTTGTTCTTCCTAAAGCCTACATTAAAGTTCTAAATTAATTATCCCGCTCTTTCTTATGGCAAGGCAAAATTAATGGCTCTCATCATGTTAAGGTTGCTTGGGACACATTAATACTTACCAAATTGAAAGGGGGACTCAGTGTGAGAGATCTTGTGATATAGAATATAGTTTCGCTTGTCAAATTGATATGGATCATTTACTTCATATGAGACTTGATATGGGTGGCATGGTATGTGATTGAGGTACTTTGTGGGAATTTAGCCTCTTTCTGGTTCTCTACGCCAAAATCTAGATTTTCCAGACTAACAAATAAACTTCTTAAACTCAGGGATCATGTGTTTCCATAGATTAAGATAAAAGTTCAAAATGGTGAGTCTTGCATCTTTTGGTATGACAATTAGTCCCCTTTTGGATCCTTGCTAGTTTTTCTTGGACCAGATGAGCCTCAAAGATTGGTAATCTAACTTTGTTCTTCTCTTCGCAACCTCTAGAACTCGAATAGTTGGTCACTACCTCATGTTCCTTCTGACCGAATGGTGTCTTTCCATGCTCATCTATCCGTTGTTTTTCTAACAAAAAGAGATAATAGTTACTCTTGGTTTCCCTCGCCATCACGCCATATCACCACTGGAAGGATCTATAAGCTTATCATAGAAACATAACCATTAGTACCCTGATGGAAGGATGTATAGTTTAAAGGCAACATACCTAAACATAAATTGCTCTCCTAGTTGTTTGTTCTTAATAGGTCAACCATGAGAGATATGTTGCTAGCATGGGGGCTACAAGTGGATCCATTATGCTCATTATGCATGACAGGAACAAAATCTAGAGATCATTTTTATTTTTCCTCTTATAATCATGGTCGGTTTGGTCCGTCAATACAGAGAAATGTGGACTACCCCCAAATCACTCTTGGGCATATACTATCCAAGACTTTCGTGGCTTTCAAGGAGGAAACTAGAAACAAAAATTACGATTACTATCCTTGCAAGATACGATCTATGAGTTATGGATGGAAAGGAATCATAAAATGCACCAAAACAGTTATTGATCCATTGAGACTCAGAACTTGGTCATATATCGGGTGGTCAAGAACCGGATCTCTTATTTTCGTGAACAAAACCCTTATGAAACAACTAGGTTAATGCAGTTATGGATGCATTGATACGATTAATGACATGAATATTATCTTCTCAACTGGTCGATTGTGCATATGCTCCTCGTTTCTTCCCATGGTCTACTAAAGCGGTAGTGATCTTCACTTAGTCTCCCTCTTTCTCCTTCGATGGTGTTTATGATGAAGAAAATTTTTCCTATTAGCTATGGTGCTCTCGACATTTTTTTACTAAAATCCAAGTTTGAAGGTTGATGAAATGTGGAAGGTCACAAAAATTGATTAAAAGTTCCCGAGAAAAGTAATTGCTTCACAACTATCTCTTTCTCAATTATTGTTTTTACGAGTGAGATATTGTATGGATCAGATTAATTTCTTGAATTATGTCTCAACTAGGCCAAAAAGCCTCGGCGCATTGTGCTCTTTCATTTTATAAAAATTTCCTTTACAAAAATTGTATTTTAAACAAAAATTACTTACATAAATTTTTTTATAGAAATTATTATTTTTAATTAAAATTTTAAGAAAAAGAATTGCAATCTTTTGTTTACTCTATTTTAGTTAAATGAAAATTATGTTATAGAGAACTTTCCAATTCGACAAGCCTTCAGTACTACCAAAAAAATGTTATTTTGATAGCAAACAATCTTCAAATTTTATTTAAGAAGTTGATCTAGACTTTGTGTTATTTTTCTTTTTCTTTTTTGTCAACATATTTATATATTAACATCAAAGTAAGAGTCTTACTACATTTTGAGAGTGAGTTTCTCTTGCTATTTTTGCAAGTTTATCAGACAAACTATTATACTCTCTAGATACAAAACCAAAAGATTTTACTAAAGTAGGGGATACTAGAGTTAATATGTCTCTGATTATAAACGAGGAAGTATTACACAAAACTTTGGAAAGTTGTTGAGATTATTGAGATTCAAGTGTAGAGGCTAACAACTTGCAGTCACTACACACTTCAATACTTGCATATCCAAATCTTGAAACTTGCCCTAAACCTTCAAGAATGGCCAATGCTTCAGCCATAAAAGGTGTCATTGTAGCTTGTAAAGAGATTGAACCATACATGAGCAAATTTCTATCATCAACAAGACACCAACCTATACCAATGTTCTGATTTGGTGCAATCCATGAAGCATTAGTGTAAAGCTTGAGACAAGTAGAAACATCAATCAAACTCCTTGTAGTATCTGATTTACAACCTTGGAAAATGAATGAGGTGCATCTACTTGAGCTTTGTTGTAATTCATCCAATCTAATAAAGCTTTGTTAATGACTTCAGGAATAGACCATCGTTTGCCATTGAACACCAAGTCATTTATGCTTTTCCAGATACGCCACAACAGGTATAGTGGGAAAGGTGAGTTAGATTCCTCTGCATCATTAGAGGAAACAGGTACGGACAATATATATTGAATGTTATGCACCACACAGGTGAAGAAAGTAGCATGAAAGAAGCTCCTAATTGGAGCCAACTATCAAATCTTAGTTGAAACTCGACAGTTAAAAAATAGATGAACAATTATTTCATCATGTTCACCACATAGTGGACATACTAACTCCCCTCTAAGACCTTTGCGAACTAATTCTGCTCCCACTCCAATTCCTCTATGAATCAGTTTCCAAAGGAAGTGCTTTATTTTTGGTTGTATCCTTAATCTCCAAATGATATGACATACATCTACTTGAGCATGTGTAATCAAATCATGATTTGGTTCCCTGAGAGACAACAATATGTGGTAACCAAATTTTACAGTTTAGATGCCATTGTGAGAGTAACTCCAAACTGGAACATCTTGAGAGCCAAATCTTGATGGCCTTATATTGGTGATTGATGAGGCTTTCTCAAGTGAGAAAAAGGTATGAACTTTAGACATATCCCAATTTGATCAAGAATTAT
Organism: Iberis pinnata; assembly: GCA_900406425.1. Lineage (NCBI taxonomy): Eukaryota > Viridiplantae > Streptophyta > Magnoliopsida > Brassicales > Brassicaceae > Iberis > Iberis pinnata. Next base: position 11,713 of record OVBE01008310.1, read on the forward strand.
CAAATAGTGTTTTCACCTTCTCTATTTAAGATTGTGTCCCAATGATTGAGGCAATTGAAATGATATTCATCGAATCCATCTATCTAAACCAATACAAATATCCTGACCATTGCCAACTAACCAACATATGCTTGATTTCAGAAGCTCAATACCACCGTGAATGCTTTTTCATGCATAATTGGCCATATGTCCAACTGGTGATTCAAGCACTGTAATATTTTGATTTCAAAACCCGTGAAAATAATGATTAAAGCTCAGTCAACAATCTCCATCTTTTTTTGCAAAAGATCAATGTTAAATTCCTTGAAATCTCTAAATCCAAGTCCTCCATTTGCCTTTCATCTTGAAGCCTTTGCCCAGGAGATCCGGTTAATTTTATGAGTATCCAAACTCTCATTGCACCATAATTGCCTCATAAGCTTTGTTAAGTCTTGGATAATCCTCTTAGGTAGTAAGAAACATGACATTGTGTATGCTGGAAGGGTTGTAACAACTGCCTTCAACAAAAATTATTTACCAGCATTGGACAACAACTTAGAAGACTAGTGTTGAAGTCTGTTTTTTTACTCTGGAGACTATACTTCCAAAAACTTCAGATTTCCTATGTCCAATTATCTCAGGTATCCCTAAATATTTCCCAAAACCATAAGTCTTTGGTATTTGTATCAATTGTTTCAGGGCTAATTATCTAGTTAGTGGAGTATTACTATTAAATAGTAATGCAGATTTCCTGAAAATTACCAATTGTCCTGAGTAAGTTACTGAATTATGGAATTGTAGCTTTACAATAAAGAAGATAATCATCCGCAAATAGCAGATGTGAAACCGCATGACCATTACCAGAGGCTTTAAATCCATGTAAATGTTTCCTTTCGACCAAATTTTGTAATAAAAAGGAAAGACATTTTATTACTATTAAGTATAGATAGAGAGAAATTGGGTCACCTTGTCGTATTTCACATTGATGCTTTATATGATCAACTGGTGAGCCATTGATTAAAACTGCAAAAGAGGTTGTTGTAATATATTTCATCACCCATGAACACAATACATTTAAACTTAATTTCTTAAGCATAAAATCAACAAACTGACACCTAACTTTATCAAATGGTTTAGTGATATCAATTTTCATGGCCATAGATAAACTCTTTTTATGATTCATAATGAATGTAGTAATTATGAGCAAGTGATTAGCCTATCAGACTTTTTGTGTTGCTATGCATAATAATATGTAACGATTAAAAATAAGTGATTTATAAAAAAAAATGTATAAGAAATGATGTTAAATGAGTAAAATAATAGAGAAGAAGAGATAATGGAGAAGGTTGGACTAACAAATTGACATAAACCACATTATCGGCCGCCAAGATTCTCGTCCGTCCCATGTTCCCACTTTACTTTCAATTTGTTTATTTCTTTTGTTTCTTTCTTTTCAATTAAAAACTTATTAATTTCGTTTCTTAAAAATCCAGCCTGATATTGTTTGTATGCAGAATCTGCGGAAAAAGCTTTATGAAGCTTATGAGGGAGAGGAGACCTTTTGGAGACAGAAGAGTAGGGAGAAATGGCTGCTGGCTGGTGATAGTAATTCTAAATTCTTTCATCGAAGTGTTAAGATACAGAGGACTAGAAACCGTATACAGTTGCTCTGTGATGATAATGGGGTTGAAAGATTTGAGGAAGGATCGAAAGGAGAGATAGATGTATCTTACTTCCGTCACCTATTTACATCTACTAATCCGAGCTTTCCTGATGAGTATTTAGCGTCATTTACACCTAGAGTGACTGATCAAATGAATAGACAGCTTATAGCGCCAGTTAAAGAAGAGGAAGTAAAACGGGCTGTCTTTGATATTGACCCTAATAAAGCTCCTGGGGCAGATGGTATGACTAGTTTATTTTTTCAAAAGTTTTGGGAAGTGGTTAAAGAGCAATTACTGGTGGAAATCAACAAGTTTTTTGAATCGGGTATTCTCCCATCGGAATGGAATTACACACAGATAGTGCTTATTCCGAAGGTAGTAGCTCCAAAGTGCATGAAGGATTTAAGACCGATTAGTTTATGCTCGGTTTCGTACAAGATTGTGTCCAAGATTTTATCTAATAGACTGCGAACTATTCTTCCTCAGATTATTTCTGAAACTCAGGGTGCTTTTGTGGCTAAACGACTAATTACCGACAATATATTACTGGCTCATGAGGCTGTCCATGGACTTCGAACCAATGATCTTTGTCGGGAATCACATATGGCTATTAAGACTGATATGTCTAAAGCCTATGATAGGGTTGAGTGGGGATTCCTTAAGGAAATGTTAAAAGCTATGGGTTTCTCTCCTATATGGATTTCATGGATTATCACTTGTGTATCCACTGTATCTTATTCGGTTCTTCTTAATGGACAAGAACATGGATTTATCAAACCGGAGAGAGGATTAAGACAAGGTGATCCTCTATCTCCTCTTCTATTCATCATTTGTGCTGAATTTCTGGTTCATGGTCTTAATACTGCGGAGGTGCAAGGGANCCTTAATACTGCGGAGGCGCAAGGGAGAATAGGTGGTATTCGATTATTAGCGGATGGACCAGCTATACATCATTTGCTATTTGCTGATGATAGCCTCTTTATGTGTCGAGCAAATATGGATGATTGTGGAGCTATTCTAGATTGTCTTTCAGTGTATGGTTATGCATCTGGACAAGTGATTAACTTCGATAAATCATCTATCACCTTTGGAGATCGGATTTCGAATTCTATAAAACTGCAAATAAAGGATCGAATGGGGATCTTTAAGGAAGGAGGGGCGGGTTCTTATCTTGGGCTCCCAGAATGTTTTAGTGGCTCTAAGAGGGCGATGTTACAGTTTTTAACAGAAAAACTGGAATGTCGACTTAAAGGCTGGTTTGGGCGATATCTTTCACAAGGGGGTAAGGAAGTTTTACTGAAATCTATTGCTATGGCACTACCAGTGTATTCCATGTCGTGTTTTAAACTTCCAAAGGGTATATTGAAGAGATTAACTAGTGCTATGAGTGCTTTCTGGTGGAGTTCAAAGCAAGGTAAAAGACCTATATATTGGCTTTCTTGGGAGTCTTTGTGCTGTCCTAAAGATGAAGGTGGTCTTGGTTTTAAGGATTTAGAAAAGTTTAATCAAGCTTTACTTGCAAAACAAGCTTGGAGACTTATGAACTATCCTGATAACTTAGTGTCTCAGGTTTATAAAAGTAGATACTTTCCCCAAACTGATTTTAAGTGTGCAAAGCTTGGGACACGGCCATCTTTTGCATGGCGGAGCATTCTCTTTGGCCGCGAGTTGTTGTTGAAAGGTTTGTACCGGGTTGTAGGTAATGGACTTTCATCTTTTGTGTGGACTTCAAAGTGGATTCCCTCTAATCCTCCTAGAGCTCCCTTTAATCCAAATTTAAGTTTTGATGTTATGCTAAAAATATCCGATCTTATCTGCCCAATATCTCGGTCATGGAATGAGGGATTATTGCACCAATTATTCACTGATTATGATGTGGATATGATCAAGCATCTACGGCCGGCGTTAGGCAAAAATGATAAGGATGCTTGGTTCTTTTCAAAAAGTGGTGCCTATAATGTTAAGAGTGGGTATGATTTAGCAGTGAACGTTGATAAACCAAGGGGTGTTGATATTCCTGTAACTCAGCCATCTCTTGATAACCTGAAACATGCGGTATGGAGAGTAAGAACTACACCGAAAATCAAAAATTTCCTTTGGAAAATGATCTCTGGAGCTGTCCCTACTGCTGTACGGTTACGGTCTCGTGGTTTATTAGATTCTCCAACCTGTTCTTTATGTAATGATGGTTTGGAATCAATAAATCATATTGTGTTTGATTGTTCTGAAGCAGCAAGGGTGTGGAACTTGGCAAGGATACCACATCATGGCTCGGGATTCACTTTTTCCTCCCTTTACGAGAATATGGATTTCTTGCTGTCTCTTTCAAATGATCCGATGGTTCCAGCCATTACCAAAGCGCCTTGGCCATGGATTGTGTGGCATATATGGAAAGGAAGAAATAATAAAATCTTTAATGCTCTTCCATTTGTGGCTGAACAGGTTCTTTTAAAAGCTCAATCTGAAGCTTTAGCTTGGAATCAAGTTCAAGCGAGAGAGAGAGAGGAGCAACAAGCCTTGTCTTCACACCATCGTATACGGTCTAATTGTTGGGCTATGCCGCCTCGTGGAGTCTTGAAGTGCAATATTGGTGTGGCTTGGAAGAAGGGTATGGAGTTTTTTGGTGCTTCTTGGGTCTTACGTAATCATTGTGGTGTAGTTATCTTACATGGTCGTCGAGCTCCGGATTCTCCTCCATCAAGGATAGAAGCAGCTATGGCGGCTTTGAGATGGGCTGTTGAATGTTTGAATTCATTTCGGAATACGACGGTGGTCTTTGCGTGTGATGTTAAGGATATGGTTGAGGCGATATCATTCCCGTGTAAATGGCCCCGGTACCAAGCTCAGTTAGAAGTCTTACTGGAATCTTGTTCTTCCTTTCACTCGATAAGTTGGACCTTTGAGAGTGTGGCTTCGAATAAAATTGCCTCTTCTATTGCTAATAGTGTGATTAGAGAGGGAAGAATTCAATCTTATATTGAAAGAGGCTCTCCATCTTGGCTGCGTTCTGAGATCATGCGTGAGGCTCAAGGGGGTTGATGTGCATCTTCATCTTTTCTTATCTTTGTTAGTTCTGTTTTTTCAAAGTTTCTGTTTGACATTTACAACTATGGTTTCATTGTTTATGAAGACAAAAAAAAAAAAAAAAATCATTTCTGTTAGGCTCATTATTGATTTTGTTGGCCGTCAAAAAAAAAAAAGATTTTGTTGTCGGCTAGAATTTCGTTTAGGATTTAATTTTCCCACAACTGTTTAGAATTTAGATTTTTCATCCTTCTGATTTCTGAAGGTGCAAGCTCAAATCCAGTAAGGCACAAGCATTTGATATTTTTGCTGTGAATGGTTACGTCTTGCGGAGCGTTTTTCAGTGGACTTTTTGAAAAACGCTTTTGTTTTACCATTCATGTATAATTATGACTTTTTTTTTTTGTTAAGAGATTTACTAAATAAAAGAATGATGTTGTTTACATGGGCTAGGCCCAGACCTTTTTGCCTTACAAAATAAGCACATAATTAAACCAAATAAAACATAACATGAACCAAGACTTGAAATCAGATTGTACGAGTGGAGAGTAGCTCAACCGTCATGAACCAATAATTGCTGAGAAATTTTCACATCGACAGGCGCTTCATAGAAGAAGAGAGGGCACAGATGAACGCGTGATAGTGGAAAGATGCATGCAATCAATTTATAATCTAGGGTTCTGAGCAGTAGAGAACCATTGTTAAAGGAGGGAAGAAGCTTTTCGCGGTGATGTACTGCGGAGTGAAGAGATTTTGTTCCGGACCAGAAGATCAAGTTCGCCAAAGAGAGAATCAACTGATCTGTAACTATTGTTATGTATCCTACTGTTACGCTCTTTCCAAATGATATAAATTGTTGCTTGCCAACAGAGCAGTAATAATGGTTTTTTGATTCTGTGTGCAGGATAGGAGAGAAGATCAGCCATGTTTTCATTCCAGATACGCCGGACAAGATGACCACATCGAC
>OVBE01008311.1:0-17346 GCA_900406425.1 Iberis pinnata
ATTCGATACCCTTTACTGTGCTACTTTGAACTGTTCTCTGTAGTACTAGTTTAGGATGAAATTCTAAGCCTATCAGAATTTTGGCGCCGTTGATGGGGACCAATTGTGCCTTTCTAGTTTTTAATTAGAATTTCGTCTACAGTTTTTAATTTTCAGTACNGCTTGTCTTTGTCTTACATGTGTATGAACAGAAGATCTGACAAATCATCTGAACTACTCAACCTCAATAACTCAGAACTTGCAAGGCTAGAACGCTCAAACCGGAAAGCAAGAAAGACGCTAGTTCATCCACTTCAATGGCTGATATCGTTAATCCAATATATCCGGTCGATCTCGATGGTCAACAACCACATGCTATAGGCCTTAATCAGCTCATTAACCAAGGACATGGTGGTGAAAATGGCAATCAAGTGCTACAAGGCCAACAAAGAGCAATGCAACAAGGAGCAATGAAACAAGGAGCAATGCAACATCAAGTTCGTCCAGAAATCACGATCCTCAACACATTCAACAACCTAAAAATGTTGATGCAAGACACTATGTCTTATTTGGAAATCCGGAAAGAGTTAATCAGCTCAATGCTCAAGCTCATGCTCTGCTCAATCCCCAGAACCATCTTCTCGTTGGTTCTTTCAACAATCCTCAAGCATTCTATGCTAATAGGAATCCCATCCAACCTACTCCACCTCGGCGTAGGGAATATCAATTCCTTACTTTGCTTGTTCAGATGATTCGTAGTAACCAATTCAGTGATTTACCTCATGAGCATCCAATGAATCATATTGACACCTTTGAAGACATTTGGAATACCATCAAGCTAAATGGGGTATCAGAGGATTACAAACACTGCAACTTGTTCAACCACTCTCTAGCTGACAAGGCACTTCGATGGCTGAAGTCTCTACCGGCAGGCTCTATAGTAACCTGGGATGAATGAAAATCCAGGTTCATTGGTCAGTTCTTCACTACTAATAGGACTAACGCTTTAAGGAACAAGATCTATGCTTTTGCTCAATCTCTTGTAGAATCATTCTATGAATCTTGGGAACGATTCAAAGAGTTGCTTCGCGATTGTCCACATCGCGGTTTCTCAGATGTAAGTCTCCTCAATACCTTTTATAGAGGAATTGAACAGAATTATCAGTTGTAGTTTTAGTTTAGGATTAAATTCTAAGCCTATCACGTATCCTACGTACGAGGATCTACTAGACGCCGACAAGGACTACTGGTTTCACTGCTTTGCGGTAAGTAATCCAGATTTCCTTGAATTAATAACAAATGAAAATTTTAAATGGTTAGTACTAACATAACCGGTTTTCATTTTTTAGCAAGAGTTCAACTGGTTACCTCAGTTGACTCGCGAGGTCCGGATTGGCTTCGATGCACGAGCTGCCAAGACGTACAGTTCATAGTTGGTACGTTGAGAAGAAGAAGCATAACAAGATGCCGGAAGAACTCCTAGCTGGCTTCGTCGCACATTGGGAGTTGGAGAAGGTGAAGGAGATATCTGAAACCAACAACAACAACCGGATGAGCACCTGAGATGGCAAGGGGATAGCTACTACCAACACCGGTTCCAAAAGTGCGGCCACACGGGCCGATGAGATGGTATGAAAATATATTTCACATATAGAACTTAATATTATAATTATAAATACTAATTAATTGTCAATCATAAAATAGGAGCGTGAGACTGGCCGTCGACCAGGCCCTGTCGAGCTTATGGAGGACATCCACACGAACAAGATGACGGGTTAAATACATGATGAGGTGGTTCACGAGGTTGCCACCAACACACGCCGGCTGATCTCTGAGCGGGCAACTCAGGAGTACATCCCACCCGAGGATGTCCCGATCGATGAGCAGTACCATCTAGCGTCTCAGGTATGTATATGATAAATACTTTTAAATTTTAATTTCACATAATGGTTTGTTTTAACTTTATGTTTTGTTTGTTGTTTCTTGCAGGTTACGAAGAAAAAAAAGGAGCGCGCATTAGGGCTCGGGAACATGGCGTCTTTATGTTTTCCGGGATCATCTCGAGCGAGGAGTTCTATGTGGGAGAAAGAGATGCGGCAGAAGGACGCGGCTATGGAGTTGATGCAGCAGAAGATGACTCAGACGGAGGCCGCGCAATTGGAGAAAGAAGCTCGCCTCACCGCCCAACTCAACGAGCATCTCAGAGAGCAACGGGAAGAGATGCATCGTCGGATGGATGAGCAACTCCGGATGACAATGGAGACTTTCATGTCCCAGATTTCGGGCCGCTACCCGCCACCACCACCACCTCAGTAGTGTCGTTTTTTCTTTTTATGTCGTTCTCGATCAAACTTTCGGTTTTTGTAAACATTTGCAAATTTTAGTTTTATGAATGTTTTTATTTTTATATTTATATTTAAATTTAATTTATAATTAAATTAAATATCAAATTTAATTTATAATTAAATTAAATATCAAATTAATCAATTAATATTCAATAAATAAATCAATTTTTTTTAAACATACCAAATACTGACGGATAGTATCCGTCAGTAATTGGTCCGTTAGGAATCCGTGAGGAAATTCGTGATGGATTCGTGAGGGACTATTAGTGACGGATTCCTGACGGATCTAATATTGACGGATATGTCCGTCAAGAAATCTGTCACTAATAGTCCGTCACGAATCCGTCACAAATTTCTTGACGGATTCCTGACAGATTATCAATTACTGACCATTTATAACTGACAGACATAATCCGTCACGAATCCGTATGGATTCCTCATTCGTGATGGAATCATGACGGATTTGTCCGTCACGTTTTCGATGTTTTCTAGTAGTGACTATGACACTAACCCTATATGCATATTACTTAGTTCTAAACAAGCACACAAACAAATGAGCACCTATTGTACTCAACACAACAAGTTCCCTAAGAGAAATGAGTGATCTCCCCACCGGCAGAACTTATAACTCACACATAGACTGTGACGCATACGTAGTTTCGACATGAGTGTCTAGCCCACCGCCACAACTTACAATTCACACGGAGACTATGATGCTTTTAAAGTTTAACAATTATTAGCGATTCTAGCCTTAGAAGGACTTAAACGTCCCTTCCAGATGCCAACCCGTCGGTCTGAGTTGGCAAGCGGGTTTCGGTCAACTACTAACTCCCGACTCATATACACACCATGGCCATTATCCCATAAACATTGCACCAGCCTACCCTGGCTCTTTTCCACAATGTTTCAGTAGCTCAAACTCGTTGCACCACCTTAGAACAACACCACAATTACGGCTTCACTCCGCTTCATATGCTTTTGTATCACACAGATACCTCATCATCTCAAACTCGCCGCACCACCTTAAAAAACACCACGTGTATGGCTTCACTCCGCTTCATATGCTTTTGTATCACACAAATACCTCATCATCAGAATGGTGGTGGAGATGAAACATTCTGGCAGTGTAGCGGCAGAAAACGGTGGTCAAAGATGGTAGCGAATATTCCAGCCGGAGGTGAAGACGCGTCTGGTGGCTAATGGAAGCGAGGTCGTTCTCTATGGTTTCGTCTCAGCGAGAGGATTCCCACGGTTGTGGAGGTGAGAAGCTCCGGGCTAGTAGCTATGAGGCAAAAACAGTCGCGGTGAGGAGCGAGAAAAGCATATTAGAGATAGAGCTTTGACTGTAGATCTACGCCGATTCTGACATCGGCTCAGAATTTCGAGACCACCATCGAATTCAGGAGATCAATACGAATGAGATGGTGGTTGAGGTGTGTTTATCGAAGAAAGTTGATCCGTCAGTGATGATGATGCTGGTAAAGAAGAACTGAAGTACTCAAGATAAAATCTTTGAATCTGATCTTTTGATCTTATTCTCTCTTTCTTTGATCTTGTTCAAAAAGAGAAATTATGAAATTGTGTGAGTTTAAAGAATGAATAGGAGTCTAGAAAATCATTTGAGAAAAGAATTAATCTCCAACATACAAAATATTCTCTCAAACAGCAGAGGAAATATATAAATTATATTATAAGAATAGATAATTATATATTTGATTTAATCTTAGATATTATCTTTTCCAACATAATATTTTGAAAATTATAATTAAACTTTCACAAAATATTACTCCCTCCGTTTCACAATGTAAGTAGTTTTAGAGAAAAAAATTTGTTTCAAAATGATTGTTGTTTTCACTTTTCAATGCAAAATTTAATGTATTTTTGTGTTTTTTGACTCTTTATATTCTGCAGAATGATTTATTATTGGTTGGTTTGTTTTGGAATGCGGTTTTTATCTTGGAATGTTTAAAATTAAATAATTTTCTTAATAGTTGTGCCCTAACCTTAAACTACTTACATTGTGAAACAGAGGGAGTATATGAGAATTCTCATATTTTTATGCATTTAATTCTTTTTCTCCAGTTCAGAAAAAGAGAATTTTAAATTGTCCCGATTTTTGAGTATCGTGATGTAACAAGACTCTCCACCAATTTGTTCAACGCTTCACACATTTCTTTTTCCTGACCTAGTCCTTGGAACTTGTCTCGTGGTCATGGTCATATGTTGATAGGATTCTCCTCAACTTCAGTTATACTAGTTACAATTTCCTTATCACGGTTTAATGCAAAAAGATATAGCTAAAGAGAAAATTATCTGTAGTACGATATATATTCACCAAATTACCTTATATATCATATTTTCCATATATATACAACATACCATATTAGTGAGCTACAAAACGACAAATTTACTCTTAGTATATCATCAATTTTTTCCATTTTTGTTATTTGAGAAAAAATCGCATAAAAAACTTCTAGAGGATCACAATCTATCACTTTAAACTTTCATACTGAACCACTAACACTTTTAACCATTAATTTATTAAAAATCGCATTAAAAATCCTAAAAGTGGCAGCCAGCTTACACGCCGTCCTTTTCTCCGTTTTCTCTGACCGAAAAGTTAGTGGCAGCGTTGAGTTTTTTTTTAATCATAAAATTTGATTTTTAATAAAATATTATTAAAAATTCGAAAAAATTAAAAAATATCATAAAAAATCATAAAAATTTCAAAATTTTATAAAATAGTAAAAAAACCTAAATAAGTAAAATAATTTATCAATTTAATTTAAAAAACCTAAAAATATTATAATAAAAATTTCAGAAAATATAAAAAATCATAAAATTTTCAAAAAATTATAAAAATTTAAAAAATTGAAAAAATCATAAAATTTCATAAAGTTATAAAAAATTCAAAAATCCTAAGAAATTGATGAAAGAGTGATGTTCTAGATCCCTATATATATTAGCAAAACTAAAGTTGGAAGAATTTGTTTATTTCTTCATTAAAATCGAATATACATGAACTTAGTTTTTTAAATTTATATTGATGAATTATTTTATATTTTTGGAATTTTTGAAGTTTTTATAACTTTTATGATTTTGTACAATTTTTAAATTTTTTTTATAATTTTCTGAAAATTTTATGATTTTTTATAATTTTCTAAAATTTTTAGGTTTTTTAAATTAAATTGATGAATTATTTTACTTTTTTAGGTTTTTTTGAAAATTTTATAATATTTTGAAATTTTTATGATTTTTATACTTTTTAAATTTTTTACGATTTTTTATTAAAAAATTGAATTTTCTGATTTTAGAAAAAAGTCAACGCCGCCGTTAACTTTTTCGTTATAGAAAACGGCGGAAAAGATGGCGTGTAAGGCGACTGCCACTTTCAGGTTTTTAATGCGATTTTTAATAAATTGAAGGTTAAAAGTGCTAGTGGTTCAGTATGAAAATTTAAAATGCTAGAAAGTGACACTCTGAAAGTTTTTTATGCGATTTTCCCGTTATTTAAATTATGCTGCAAATATGTCATATCTACAGACTTTCTCTTTCCATTATACGCTTTCATCTTCATCTCTCTCCATTTTTCACTATATTTCTCATAATCTTCATCTCTTTCTCACTCTATTTTTCAAAATCTTCATCTCTATGGAGGTGGTGGTGATGATAGACGTGAAGGGGGATACATCGGCGGCAAATTTCAGGTAAGGACAAGATTAGTAGAAATACATCTGTTTAACTATTTCCAATGAAGGTCCTACTAAACCCTCTCAGACGATGGTCTCTGCCGTGAATGCACGAAAAATTCGACGAGTTCAAGCTTAAGCAAAATAAGTCGCAACTTCTTCCATAGCTCCAATTTGAAATGTCCACCGACCAAATTGTTGTCCACCAGGAGTATGGACAATAATAAATGTGGTGGAGATGATGGAACACTTCATTGCAATTCTTTTGCATTTCAATCTCTTGTCCATTAGAAATCTTGTATAAGACTAATATGTACTATATATTCTTATATAATATTGAAGGAATGGTTTTAAATTTTACTCTTATTGTAATCATTTTAGTCATCCTAAATAGTATGTGAATTACTATATTATAATTATGTTGACATAATTTAAAGATTAATCGAGGTGCATACGTGGTGGTGTATGTGTGATGAAAACTTGTCCATCAAATGTTTTATCAGTCTATATGTGTCCATCATGTCCACAAAATATTGCACCCCCACCAATATTCCTTCTTGTGCAGATTGTCCATAACCAAAAATCATATTACCTAAGTTAATATCGAACCCAACTTGTCTACCTAGTAAAGCCACATATTCCTTCACACTCAATGTCTACAAAGACTTGTCAACACACTCCATGTAACACACACCTTTTTAACTCAATGGGTATAAACATAAATGGTATTAATGACACTTAAATGCATGTTAGCTCAATATCCCACAAACCCACCCACACTTATATCAAAGGAGAGAGAGAGAGTGACCTGAGGGACCGGTGGGCACACTAGTAATATGCCCAATACCACACTTTATAGTATTTGTTAGAATTATGTGATATGGTAGTTGTAGAAATATTATTTATGGATTATGGTATTTCCAAAAATTCTCTAGCTAAATGTCTCAGCCACATTTTGCAACTTTGGCAGCAGTTTACATACAACAAATTCAAACCTCCTACCTTATGAGACAAAGCTAGTTAGACCCTGCCATATAGTTCGGCGGTTAATAACCTTCAGCCAGATCTCTCAAACCACATTTCTAAGCTAAAAAATTTATGTTAAAATCTAGTTTATTCTTAGTTAACCCGATTGCTTCAACTTTGTCCATAGACGTAATGTATTATAGATATTCGTGTTTTTCTTCACCTTTGCCAAAAACATCCATCATTTAAAGCATCTTGTAAAATTGATTTGGTGATCTCTTCACCTTTATTATTATGGTATCCATGGACAGATCCAAAACTTTAATTAATTGTTGGCAATTTTTTTTTACTATTATCTATAAGTTAATTTATTTTTAAAATAAGATAACAAAAATTTTACATCAAAATCAAATGGTTAAAACATTAACAAAATCCTACTAAGTGATTATATAATCTTCCATATCTTAAAATCTTTTCATTACCACATCATTTTTCACATTATACAACGTTTCTTTTCAAAAAGACAAACCTGACAATTGTTTAGAAATTGATCGCTCATGCGATTGCATAATGTAGTCTTCACAATATTCATCGCAGAAAAACGTCTCTCGACTGTAGTAATGGCTACAGGTAAAGTCAAAACTAGCTTCAAAAGTCTCTACCATCACACGAGCAAGATCTATAAGATTCTCTAAATTACTAAACCTTTCATCATCTCTGATATTTTCGATGTAAACGTCAAGTTCATACTCAAGAGATATCCACTCCATGGAACTACAATATTTTGGAGACAACCTCATAAGTTTTTATTTTTCAAACTCGTGGAATGAATCAATACGGCTCAGAATTGCAGTAAAACTCTTGAATTTGCATATCCAATATAGTGTAAAAACATTCCACCCAATAATGATGCAAGTGTAATGTTGCTTTTTGTTCTTGGCTTTTTTGGATCAATAAATTCTTCTTCCATAATGATCAATCTATTGGAGTAAACTTGAAGATAACGTAGAAGAGAAGTTATCCTAATTCTATTATAGTTGAGATAAGGATTAAATATTTAGGATTTATCTAGATATTAGAGTTTTTCTTTTGAATAGAATTAGATTTAGTATTAACTTTATAAAGACATGTTAAGTCATAACATGTTTAAGTGGTTTTAGAGAGCTTAAGTTTTGAGAGATTTTGTTAAGCTAATAACAAGAGATATTCTTTATACACAATCTATAAACCCTAATCGTGATAACATTGAAATCATGCGTAAAGGAACAAGCTCGTTAGGTAATGATGTACCTAATGAGAGAGAAATCAATCGGCTTCCTGAGTGGGTTACGTAAAGAAATCATTTACAGTGACTTGGTAAGTGAGTTACAGTGGATGAAATCTTTTGGGAGTGGTGAAGATTTGTCAAAGCTATCAATGAAACAGGGGAGATATGAGAATGCAGGAAACTCAATTACACCAAAGAGTAAAAAGTGATAGAAACTATTCCAAATGATGGGTAAAGCGAGGAGGAAGAGCATGAAGAAAACGCAATATTCAAGTGGAAAAATCATAAGAAGTTGCTGAGAATTTAGCAACTGAAAACAAAGACCTAAATCAGAAATCGGAAGCTACTGGTGAGATGGAATCCAATATACAGGCACAAAAGAACGAAACTGAAGCAGAATTCGAGAAAGAGAAGTATGAGAAATCAACATTATTAAATCAGATCAACGATGTGCAGAAAGCGTTTTTAGAGCAAGAAGTGCGTACAGTACACTAAGCCAAGAACACAAACATATCAATGGTTTGCTCGAAGAACGAGAAGCAACAATAAAGAAGCTTACAGATGATTACAGACAAGCTTGAGAGATGTTAGAAGAGTACATGTCAAAGATGAAAGGAGAAAAGATAGAAAATTTGATGCAAAGAGCTGTTGGTGATCCTCAACTTCCAGTTTATCACCGAGCACTTGTTGAGAAAAGCCATGAACTAAAGTAGCAGAGAGTGATGTGGCTAAAAATGGAGAAACATTGAATCAACTTAAGGATCTTGTTGATGGTTGATTGAGTTATTTTTGAAAAAGGTTGATTCCATGAAGAAGAAACTATTTTGGCTACCATATGATATGGAAAAGGCTGAGTACATGGATGCTACAAAAAAATTAAGGAAAAAGGCTCAGTACATGGATGCTACAAAGAAAATTAAGGAAGCCATGAATTCGTTGGATGAAGCTACAAGGAATTTCAACAATATGAAGGAACCTATTGAAAAGAAAAAGGAGGAGAAAGTAGATATTGATTCGAAATGCAAAAAGGTTAAAAATTTCATGTAAGCAAACGGACAAAAGTGTTATGTACTGATAGAGAAAGAAGATGACGCAGAAGCACGTGTAGTGGCAACATACAAAGAACTCGAGGAATTGAAGAACATCGCCAAGAAAGGATTCTGAAATCTAGCGAGGATTTGGCTGTGGCGAAACAAGAACTCCAGAGCCTACCTATATATGAACGTCCCGTGGCCAAACTTGAAGAATTGAGATTTCAAGATACAGAGCTGTGTAATGAAATAAATTGGAAGAAAGGCCAGAAGGTGGACGACAAGAGGTTCTTGTCTCAAAAGACACTTGAAGTTGAAGTGGAAAGAAAGGAGAGATAAAAAGTTTTTAAAGCAAGAGAAGAAGTTGAAAGAGGAGTTAAAGAACCAAAGAGAAAAACTAGAGACTCAAAGACATATGCTTCGAGCTTAGAGCTAAAAAAGAAGAAATCCGACATGAAGTTGAAGAATTAAAGAACTTAGAAAATATGATATTCAAGACTTCTCCAGAGAAATCATCTCCAATGCAAGAAGAAAGAAGTTTACCTTCAGAAAGTCAAAGCTAGATTCATCAAAAAAAAAAGAGAAGAAAATGCGTACACCGAGAGACTGTCTATTGTAGTTGAAAGACTTGAATCTGGAAGGAAAGGAAGAGGCAACACATCTGGAATTGACCAAGCAGTATCAAGAAGATAAAATCATCCAAGAAAGAGATGAGAATCAATTTGACAAAGGCTCTAGGAAGAATCAAGTTTGAAGAGATGAGACTCGTTGGAGTAAAAGACTTAGCTGAAAGTGATTTCAAATTTAGGAGGGAGAATGATGGAGTATACTTAAATATAACTTAGAAGAGAAGTTATCCTAATTCTATTATAGTTGAAATAAGGATTAAATATTTAGGAGTAATCTAAATATTAGAGTTTTTTAGAATAGAATTAGGTTTAATATTAACTATATAAAGACATGTTGAGTCATGATATGTTTAAGTGGTTTTAGAGAGATTGTTAGAGAGGTTAAGTTTTGAGAGATTTTCTTAAGCTAATAGAGAGAGAGATTTTTTTTTTATACACAACCACTAAACCCTAATCGCGATAACATTGAAATCAATACAATCCGGTGGTATATTTCTCACAAAAAGAAGAAAATTTGTTAACCATAGAGTCCCAATCATTATCTATGAACTTGCATAATTGTTGCTTGGTGGATTTTACTAGAGAAATAGCATTCAAAATATCCTGATAGTTCCTTTGTAGAGCCATTGATAAATTTTTCGTAAGACCAAGAATAAGCAATATAATTGCAAGTAGAATACAAAGTCAAATATGCAAAAATAGTTGAGAAGACTATTAGCTTAACATCTTTTGATACTATCAGTCCCTTCATTTTCGATATACTCAAGCACTTTAATGATAGAAGAAAATAAATCAACCAAGCCTAATAAAGTTTATAGTGAGAACCTCAACGAGTACTACTAAGTTGTCACTACAAAACAACCTCACATTGATAACACTCAACCATAGCACAGTTTGCGTAAATGCTATCGTAGACGTTTTCCAGTTTTATGGGTTGTCTATAATAGCACATAAAAGAAGCTATTCTATAATTTTACTTAAAAGGAACCGAAATTGTGTTTATTCCAACTAGTGTTTCCCAATTTCCCATTATAACATCAAATTTGTTTTATTATTTTGTTAATTTTGCTTAGTAAAGAAAAAATTACAATCATATTTATTTTATAGCACTCCGTGGCAGCACTGAATTATGAATTGCTATTGTAGAACAGATGGAATTTTTAGTACTTCATATAGCAAAAAAAAAATGTTGTAGTAGAGTTTCATCAAAAACACAAAACATTGAGTTCCAATAAACACAACACACCGCATATTAAACCAACACTTAGCCTAATTTTGGACAAAATTTTTTAGTTCGCTCACTCCCTCATGTTATTTCTTTCACATCGAAGAATCCAATGGATTTTAATCGAATTGAAACTCTGATACGAATCTGAATGTTGACATTGCAGTTTCCTCTCTCAAGTTTGAGATTCTCGAGCTACGCATAATTGCTGGGCTTATAAGGTGATTTGATTCAAAATTAGTGGAGAGTATTAATTTGCGTGATTTAGATTGGTTCTTGTTGTTTTGATTGATGTGTGTTGTTTTTGTAGGTTGGTGATCAATATAGATCTAGTGATTATGGTGAGCATTCAAGAACATCATGAAAACTAATGCAATCTGCAATTTTTTCTTCTGGAATGGATGGAGTTATGGTTGTTGTCTTTAGGTAGTGAATCATTTCTGCCATTGTTGATTCATTGTTTCTTAATCCTTTACTTGAGAGATTCAGACTTGAAAAGATGTTGTGTATTTTTGTGTGGTTATGGCTGTTGTCATTAGGTGAATCATCTCTGCCATTGTTGATTCAATGTTTCTCGGTTTCTCACTTTAGAGAATTACAGTCATGATAAGATGTTGTGTTGTGTGTCGTTATGGTTTTTTTCATTAGGTGAATAATATATGCATTGTTGATTCATTTTTTTTTAATCCTTCACTTGAGATAATCAGTCTTGAAAAGATATTGTGTTGTGTATATTTCTATGTGGATATGGTTGTTGTCATTGTGTGTTTCTTAATCCTTCACTTGAGAGAATCAGCCTTGATTCATTGTTTCACAATTTTTCACTTTAGAGAATTACAGTCTTGAAATGATGTTGAGTTGTGTGTGTGGTTTATGTATTTTTGGGGAATCAAGCTTGGAACTGGAAGTCTTTTAAAGCATATGGTGGTGTCACTTCTTATTTCTTGAATCTGCAACTACTTGCCTTGTCAAATCTAAAGTAAGTCATGTCAATGTTTCCTTCTTAATGATGGGTTTTTGTTTGAATTCAACTATTTGTTTCTGTAGGTTCAAATGAGAGTTGAAGTGACATGTGATATTTTAGGTGTCCTTTACCATCAGGGGGAGTTGAAGTGACATTTGATATTTTAGGTGTTCATTGTCTTTATGAGAAAAAGACCGAGATTGACTGAAGTGGGAAGTGTCATTTAGGGTTGAGATGCTGAAGATGAATTCAAAGATGTCGTGTTAAGTAATTTTTGTGGTATCATTAGATGTGGTTTTTCCATTCAAGGTGGCAGAAGTTGCGTTCGCAGGGGTTAGAGTTAAATAATTTTGAACCTATTTCATTAGATTTTTGTTGATCTATTGAAACCAATGTCGAATGATAATTTGTTCTGTTTTTAGTTGTTTTTATTTCCAAAATCAGTCTACTTTGAAATCAGTAGCAGAAATCAGTCAACAACAACAAAGTAGATAAAGTAAGACGACAAAAAAATTAACTTTGAGTTATGTATAGTTATTGAACTAGAGATATGCATTTGCAAGGGAATGGATTTGAGGATTGGTGATAGATGGATTAGGAAACAAAGTATACGAAATAGTGTCCATTTTTTTACTTTGATTTTATGTAATTTTTTTTTTGATGACCTTGGTATCGGGAGCCCCGAAGGATTCCGACTAGGCTCAAAGCGTTCGCAATCGCCAAAAATATCCAAGAGGGCCGCCGAAATTCACCCAATATTAATTGACGGTGGCCGGGATTCGAACCCAGATGGCTGAACTCACAGCTATGAACCCTTTACCACCAGAGCTATAAACTCCGGTTTTTATAGGGTTTTTTTTGTTTATTGGGGTGGCGAAGTATTATCGAGAAAGCTAAAGATTCTTTTTTTCCCCTTACATATTAGAAATTAAAGATTCTTTTGTAGAGAGGAGATGAAATTATTTATTCTCTCGGGACACATCTAGTGGTGTTAGGGAGATGAAATGATTTTTTCTCACCTCTTCCGGGTACCAATATATTACTCGAACCCGAGTCAGACTCGCCATCTATGTGAAGGCTTTGCAATTAAGCTAGGTCTGAATTGGTTTATGTAATTTGGTTCATATAATTAAGAAATAGTGTCCTTTTTATACTTTGATTTTATGTAATTTCGTTCTTATGTAATTCCGAAATATGAATAATTTGGCACAAGTGAAAACAAAACATAGATGAAAATTAAAATGAAAAATAATTTTACAAAAGAGTTACATTTTCGAAAATAATATAAAATTCAAATCTTGTGTTTTATGGATTAGATGGGATTTAGGGTTTAGGATTTCATACCTATCTTTTGGGATTATAATTTGAGTGTTTTTCAACATTCTCATTTTAAAAACTACATTCGGTATATATTTTTATATTTCAATATATATTGAGTCATAAGATCAAAATTTATATATATAATATAAAATTTAACATATTTAACTTAATTTTTTACTTAGAATATTTGACATAATAATGATTGGGTAATGATTGGACAATGAATGAACAATGATTGGATAATGATTGACTCTAGCAAATTCGGAGAGTATGTTATTTGTGTTTAATCCACACATTTGGGGTTTAGGGGTTGGAAGGGGTTTATGGGTTAGGGCTTCGAAACACAAAAATGATTTTTTGTTGCTTGAAAACAAAACAAAGATGAACATTAGAATGAAAAATGAATTTTACAAAAGAATTATATTTAGGAAAATAATATAAAATTCAAGATCTTATGTTTTATGGATTAGATGGGGTTTAAGGTTTAGTTGTTGTTTAGGATTAGAGCTTCATACTTATCTTTTGGGGATATAGTTTGAGTGTTTTTTCAACACTTTCATTTCACAAAATAACTATATTCAATATTTATTGTTATATTTCTGTATATATTTATTAGTATGATCAAAATTTATATATATATATATATATAATTTTAGAAAATAGCTATGTTTTAAAATTTTGGTTATATATAGCATGATATTAATGCTATTGTACTTTTCCATTGCGCAAATTAGTTAAATCCGCCACACTTAGTGAAAAATCTAAAATTTCGCACTTCGACTTAGCTAGCTAGCTAGGTATTTTAGAACTTCCTCTTTCAATCTTCAACACCAAACACTTATTCTCTTCGATTTAGATAAAGATTCCTATCTCTGATACCAATCGAGATTTCTCTCTTCAACAACAATCGAAACCAACAATCGAGATCAATCTTTGACACCAATCGAGACCAGTCCCCGACACCATTCTCCAACACCAATCGAAACCAATTGTAACAATTTTATTTATAAATGTGTTTTCACTTTATTTTGTTTACTTACATATAGAAAATACGTATGACTTTTTGTTCAACCAAGCGTAATATAATAATATATAAACTATACATACATATAGAAACACACCTAGATTTCAATATACATAAATTTGTTTTACAAAATTGTTAAAAACACAAACTTACATTGTTACAAAAAGCTTTAGCGGCAATGATGGAAAAGTGTTGCTTCAAAGTTTCTTTTATTTTTTTAATAGGGTTATTTCTTTATTAAAGTATTATTTTCTTTATTTTAATTGGGCCAATAAATGAGAATATTGGGCGGACAAAAGTTATTAAAAACTTTAAAAAAGTAGTTGGGTGCACATGCATCTATCCTTATCGTATGGGCCCGTCTTTGAAGGTATCTCATTTATGTAAAATCTTCAGAATTAGTCGGTTAGCATGATCATATTGCCTTCTTCTGTCATCTGACTAAGCTTACGATCACTTTTCAGTTTTTAAGTTAAACATACATTGCTCGATATACATTGGTCATCATTCCTGCTTTGGGATAGGATAGACCCTCGTCCTTTGATCACAACGATTAAACCATCACCAAATTTTATTTGTCCAATGATCTCCTTGTCAAGATCATTGAACTTATCTCCATGACCCGTCATATGGTTGCTTGCTCCATTGTCAAAGTATCATATGTTGATATGAAGTTTGTTGTGTGGACAAGAGTAACACTTGACCTTTCTCTTTTCTTTTCGTTGTGCAACTTTTTTTCAGGGTGAGTTTCTTATGTGACCTCGTCCTCGATCTCGATCCCTACTACGACTCCATGAATTAGAAGAAAAATAATTCCTCTACTCTTCTTTATTCTTGACATTCATTCGCCATGCATGAACAAGAGCTACTTATCATATTATGTCTCTTCATTACCATGAACCCTCTCTTTGTAGGTATTGAGGGGACTGATGAATTTCTCGTTATACATCTTTTCATGTCACCGAATTGCTTGATTAGTGTAACAATCTGCATGTATCGTTGCGGCATTGCTCATCGAAACTTCTTGGAAACATAAATCTCCTCTACATATATTTGTGATATATTTTCAACTTATTAAGTCACTACACAAGTAGTTTCAAAGTAGTCGCACATTTGCGATTAAATAAGTAGTGTCAAAGTAGTTTCAAATATTTGCGACTACCTAGTGTAGTCAAAAACAGTCCTAAATTTTATTTTTGCGATCACTTTGGGACTACTCCATCAGTTTCAAAGTATTTTTTTTTGTAGTGGGTGGATACATATCATAATGGATATTAACTTTATGAAAAAATCATCCACCGATTCACCGTGTCTTATTTGAATTGTCTCAAGTTAGCTTTTCAAGGCTAGTAGTTTTTCCTTTTAACATGTTCAACGTCATGTACATCATTCGCAACGTCTTCCACGTTTCTTTCTCATAATTGTTTCTTACCATCATGAGAAGAAAATCTTCCAGAACTCTAAAGTAGAAGGAAACAAGGTACATTCTATATTTCCACCGATTCTTGTTGTTTTATGTTGATGACATGCTCATTTCTGGATACAATATGGAGAATACTGGATAATTTAAAGGTCTATTGGGAAGAGAGTTCGAGATGAAGAATTTAGGAGCCGCAAAGGAGATCCTTGGGATGGAGATTCGTTGAGATAAAAACTCTTACGAGATTATGGCTTTCTCAAAAGAGTTACACTGAAAAAGTGATAGACAGATTTGACATGAAAACGCCAAGATTGTGTCTACACCTTTCGCGATCCATTTCAGACTTTAAGCTTCTCAATTCCCTAAGTGTGATGAAGAAATCAAATATATGGTGAAAGTTCCTTATGCTAGCGCAGTTGGCTGTTTGATGTATGCTATGGTGTGCACAAGACCATATTTGGAACAAGTTATTAGTCAAGCAAGCAAGTACATGTCTAATCCTGGAAGAGAGCACTTGAACACGGTGAAGTGGATTTTCAGGTATTTGACAGGTACAAGTGATTACTGGCTAATATTTGGAGGTCAAAATTGTGGTTTAGTTGTGGGATATGTAGATTCAGAATATGCAAGAGATCTAGACAACAGAAGGTCTACTACAAGATATGTTTATACTCTTGCAGGAGGTCCTATTTGTTGGAGATTTGTGTTACAATTTGTTGTTGTAATGTCTACGACTGAANTTGTGTTACAATTTGTTGTTGTAATGTCTACGACTGAAGCGGAATACATGGCCATTGGAGAAGCAGCTAAAGAAGCATTATGGGTAAAAACACGTGCAAAAGAGTTAGGTGTGGAGCAAGGTGGTGTTAAGCTACAGTGTGATAGTCAAAGTGCTATATTTTTGATGAAAAATCAGGTGTATCATGCAAGGACGAAACATATAGATGTCAAATTTCACAAGATCTAAGAACTTTCAGCTTCAGCTTTAGGTGAAGCTCTGCTAGAAAATGTGCATAAGTTAGAAAATGCAGCTGACATTTTAACCAAGCTAGTCACCAGAGATAAGTTCAAGCATTGCTTGGACATACTCCAAGTCTTTTGCTACTAAAAGAAGTAGGATCCCCTCAAACTAGATAAGTGTTCAACTATGGATTTGTAGATATTTTTTCTATGTCAAGGTGAAGTTTGTTATAATATGACAGAAATAATATTAGAGGGCCCAATAGAATAAGTTAAAGGAATGATCCATAAAGAAACTTGATCCCATTATATATTTTTCTAATGGGATCGGGTTTTGAGGCTTACATAATGAGCTTTAGTTTATTGTAAATTTTAACACATTGATCAATGAACTTTAGTTTATTGTAAATCACATAAGCATTCACAACAAGTTGTATAAAAGGTAATTCCTGTTGAACTCTTATGTTTTGTAGGTATATTTTAGTCCTAAATTGTTTGTGCAGTTGCATGATATTCTTCCACTAGGT